>NGKG01000024.1:415858-430056 GCA_002162505.1 Myriosclerotinia scirpicola | reverse complement strand
GATCCATGGAAAGCCGACTATTACACTAAATATCCGACGAAATCACAACTGTAATTAGAGCTCTATTTCAACGTCATAACATTTATCGAATTGACAACTCTTCATGTAATAGCTTATATTTTCCTCGCAATATATCAGCCGCAATCTTCTCTGTAAACGCGTCTAGTTGTTGCGTTAAATACAGAGTATATCAAAGATAATCTCGACTTGTGAAAGTTACAGATGGTGGCTTGTGGGTGCCCTGGAGGTAGGAGAGGAAAGGTGGAGGTGTCGACGACTCTTCAAGATTTTACTCCTGTAACCCTTGCGCTTGAGTCTACTACCGCGTTGGGATCGTTTGGATTTCCCATTTTGCCTAGATAGTTAGTATTCAATATAGGAGGGCAAAATGGTTTGCGAGTGTTTACAGGTGCATGATGCGTGATATGCAGGACTCCCAGAAGCCTTCAAGCTCGCCAGCCCGGCGCAATTTCCTCTTCAACCAAGATGGGCTTAAAGATTCTGCATTCAAAAGTTGGCGTATGCGTTTGAACGGTTACACGGCTACTTCTTAATCTGTCGGATGAGACAGATAGTTAGGCTTGATTTTTGGGAGATTGAATGTGTTGTTTGATATTGGGAAATGAAACCGCGGGATAAGGGTCCAACTACTGTGGTGAAGATCAGACCGTAGTTTGCTCTGATTACTCCTGGGATGGGTAGGACGCCGATGGTCATTTCGAGTTTGGGCCAGGAGGGGGGGGGAGGTTGAGAGGCCGGGTGATGCGTGAGTTGATAGGTTTTATTTTTGGGGTGGGAGGATTTTTCCCCAACCTGGTTTTCATGAGACACTTACCGATATAATCTGCGCCATTGCTCTTCAATATACCAGAATGGGTCTGATCATAGTCTTGTGCTGCTTTCAATGCTTTCGCTAGGTCTGAAAGCTCGCTTTGGGTTTCAACGCTAACTTCCTGGACAACTGATATGGAAACATGATCCCACATGTTCTTTCCAACACCTGGCGCATTGATGAGGACGTCGACACCAATACTCTGTAAATCGGGTTTGGGGCCAATACCTGAGACCATAAGAAGCTGGGGAGATTAGAACTGAATAAAAGTCAGTCATCTAGTGGATAAAGTATATCCGGGGCAACCCACAGCGCCTGCCGACAATATGATCTCTTTATTGGCATTGACTGCCCATTCTGTACCATTTGCTGCTACAAAAACATCAGTAGCTGTCTTACCACTGAAGACGATATTTGCATTTTTGCGATCTTTACCTATCTAATTGGAGAAAGTATCAGATACCAAGGACGAAGTACCAAGATTTATAGCTGTAGCTTTTCAGCTAAAACTCAACATGGGGAGGCTGATTAATCAGCGGGATATCGATGAAATATCCTAATCCGGTAATTTAGCTCCTCGAGGTTTTAATTGGTGGCCTTCGTCACTATCGCGTGATTGGTGGCGCGGTGTCTCATTAGGGAAGTTGTGTTACACTCGGTAATTTGCATGTTCGAATTGCCTTTTCCTGCATTGGTGTTCCGATCGAGCATTGGTCTTCCAACTCACCTCATATTTCGGCATTTTTCAAATTTTCAAATGTCCTCAGCAGCATCTTGTACCGAATAGGATTCATTGTCATCGATCGTTCTGGATATTTTCTGCCTGGCGCTGAGCCTTACATTTGTCGAAAGCCATGGCAAGTGCTCAAGGCATACCTCTGAATCTATGCTGTAAACTTCATATTTACTCTTATACGGATGCATTGTAAGGCTTGTGTGGCCTCAAAATATTTGGAGATCGTTCTAGTCGACACAATTGGCGGATATTGCGCGCAGAATGAGGCTTAGATTGGGCCTTTTGAAGCCTCAATCATGTTGTGTATAATTTTCATTCAATTGTTTTGCAGAGCTGTGCCTGTGGTGCCTACTACATCTTCTCTGTCGTAGCACTTCAACAATTGCTGCGCCGCCGTTATGATGGTCTCTTAGCTCGAGCCTGATCCTCTACTGCAAAGAAAGAATTGCCACCTTCTATCTATTAATGTCGAACTTGCACCTCTGAGGCTCTCAGACCCTCATTTTTGATTCCTTTGCCCATCATTTTAATGTCCTGAACGAAAACACATACGAGCATTCAAATCTCTCATAAGTCTATTCAGCATCTTTAGCCAATCTAGTGTTCTACCAAGACACTAGAGTGAAGCATTCAAACTCTAGGCGCTTTGTCGAAAACATGGATCCGTTATCATTGAGCGCTAGCATCTCTGGATTAATATCTTTTGTTGACCTTATAACTGTAAAGAGCTACAGATACGTCAGGGCAGTAAAGGGATCCGCACAGGAAGTCAAGCAGCTAGTTGACCAGATGACCGATCTATATGGCATTCTGAACAAGTTACGCCTCGTAGTTTCACGGTTCGACGATGGAGCGAATACCTCCACAATTCAATTTCATCACATCAACGCTTGTCAAACACTTCTCGATAAAATCAAAAAACGATTAGATAAAGCTGATCCTAATGATATTGATAGCCAAAAGTCGGTATTCAGCCAAAAGATTTCTATTCTAGGGCGAGCTCTTGTCTGGCCGTTCAGTGTCAGTGAAACAAAAGCATTGATTGCCGATATGATGACACAGAAATCTACTTTGATGTTTGCGCTACAAGTAGATGGAATGGATGCATTATTAGATGCACTGTGCGACCAAAAGGAGCAGGTATTGGAGATGAGGGAAATTTGTGCAAATATCCTTGCTCTTAGGAACGAGAAATCGATGTCGATACTGAGTATGTGCATGGCGATGATGAGATTTGTTGTTATTGCACTAACACATTAACATCTAAGATAAAAATCAGAAGAGGCTTCTTGAATGGATAGCGCCATATGACCCCAGTATGAGACATCAAGAAGTCGCAGAAAAACTTCGACAGTCAGGTACCGGTCAGGTAAGTAGCTGTTAAACATCCCTTCTTTAGGTCTCTAGATAAACCCGTAACACTAGCTAACGGAAGAAGTGGTTCACCATGGGTGACGAATTCAAGGGCTGGTTTGAAGGAAGAGCATCGAAGCTGTGGCTGTTTGGTATTCGTAAGCTTCTACTTCGGGTTCCGGACGAACTCACCTTGTTTACCAAAACTTTATACTGATCTAGAGTCTTAGCGGGAGCAGGAAAAACTATATTGACGTTAGTTCATGGAATTACTAGCTGTGATTTGAATGATTTGCTAACTCAAAATAGCAGTTCCGCCATCAGCTGCGTTTTCGATCAGCTCAGAGACAATGATTGTACGAGTTCCCCAACCCTACCCGAATATATGATCTCCTACTAATTAACATCGCGTTAATTTCTAGGTTTGGCGTTTTTCTATTGCGACTATAAGGATTCGAAGACACAGGACCCTTTGAATATTTTGGGGTCTCTAGTCAAACAACTTGTGTTAGCCGACCGCCGTGGTTTTGCAGAGCTTGAGGCTTCTTGGGTTGATCATTGTCCACACAAAGATATGGGCCTTCCGAAATCAATATCAGCGGAACATCTATGTGAACTAATTCGGGACATCTCACGTTACTTCGATAATGTTTACCTGTTTATTGATGCTCTAGACGAGTGTGTGGATGGCCGATCGAATATTGTACGACTTTTGGCTGAGCTCAATACTGTCCAAGACAGTAACATCAAAACAATCTTGACGTCGAGACCCGAGCCTGATATCGAGCGGATTTTGGCGGATTTTGCAAAAGTTTCAATTGCCGCACACAGAAATGACTTGGAACTTTATGTTCATTCAGAAATGGAGCGTCGTATGCGCGATGAACAACTGATCATCAGGGACCAAAAGCTCAAAGAAGAAATTACACAGCGCCTGGTGAACGAGGCGCAGGGAATGTGTAAGTTGCATCACTAGATCCTTGCGTCATAAGATTTACTGATTTTTAGTCCGTTGGGTAACATGCCAACTTGATCATCTGTGTGAACTGAATAGCGACAAAGGCATCAGACAAGCCTTGTATTGTCTTCCTCCAACATTGTTCGAAACTTACGAGCGAATTCTAGACCGCATCAATCTCAGCACTGATGACACCAAAGATCTTGTTCGCCGTGTCTTGGTGTGGACTGTCTGTTCCGTTTCCCCACTCTCGTTGGGCGAATTACTCGAAGCAGTATCTATCAATGTGACTGATAAGAAGTTGGATAGAGACGGCATTCCAAATGAACAGATTATTTTGAAGAGATGTAGCAGTCTTGTGAGAACGACCGGACAGCCACCTCGCACTCGAATCGAACTGGCGCATTTCAGCGTCAAGGAATTCCTATTGCTGAAAGTCCAAGACGACCATTACGCCACGTACCGCATTTCAGAGAGTTCTCAGAACGCTTATTTAGCTAAGATCTGCTTGACCTATCTATTGTTCGAAGACTTTCAAAAAATTGCCCCCTACACTACGTATGAGGGGAGAATTGCCATGAATGAAGAATATGCACTCTATAAATATGCTTCGCGGCATTTTGTCCACCATGTATGCGGAAACAGCGACGATGAAGATATTTCAAATTTACTGAAATTACTCTTTGATCCTCTTAAAACGAACAACTTCGTTTCCTGGGCCCAGGAACTGTTATTCACCCTGGGCCACAACGCCATGTACCAAAAGATTATTGCGGATACTAGCACACTACACTTTGCGATTCTGCTCTCACTTCATCGTGTGGTCGAATGGTTAATTTCAGATACACATCTTCGCTCACTCCTTAACAAGGACGGTGATATCGGTACTTTATTGGCCTGCGCAGTGGCACCGGATTTCGTCTTACACGGCATAGAAAGTGTTATATGCATACAACATTCCCATCTTAGCGATAGGGAGAGAATATTAGAGCTTATTCTACAGCCCGGTACAGTATCAGACCGGTTTTCTCTAGTCATGGGCGGATGGGGAGACTCTCCACGCGCAAACCCGTTAGAGCTTGCCTTTAAAGTCCGTTTCGGGTGGGACATACTCCTTCATCATGGGGTTCGAATGACCGATTCATGTATCAAAGCTCTTGAAGATGACCGGGATCTTAAATTTGTTGCGAGTGTTGTACAAAGGACACAGACAAAAAATATCCCGGTCGATATCAATCCAAGGTCAGTTTCATCACCACCGCACTTCCAAATATTATGTGCTTCGAGTGTATGCTCGAAGTTCGATGTTTATTGAGCATGCTAACTCTTTCATCTGTTTTACTCAGCTTTATGAAATTTGTGCAAAAGCTCAAGGTCGTGGATAAATCTCTTCTAGATCCATTCTTCAACACTATTGACGATGTCAACTTTATTGACGAGAATCACGAGATGGCTGCATTGCAAACGGCTATCACGTTTGGCCAAACGCATACCGTGCTACAAATCTTGACGAAGAGTAACATGGCCTTGAATTTCTATTCCAAGATAGACGGGCTAAGTGCGCTACACCTTGCGTCGAAAGACGGTCATTTAGAAATTGTTAAGATCCTTATTAATTACGGCGCCTCATTGGATATGCCTACTTCGATGGACAGGACAGAAACTAGAGAAGATCTATTCGGTTTGGAATGTGCAACCTCCTTCCATCTAGCCGTGGTACATGGTCATTTAGAAGTCGCCAAATTCTTAGAACAGAGCGGGGCAGATATCAACAAGTCCGACCGGACAGGACTCACTCCATTGCATTCAGCCACGAGACAAGGTGTTCATATGATTGACTATCTACTTCGATCTCCTGGACAACGTCACTCCTTTTCCACTACAACGCCTTGGGGATTGACTGTATTAATGGAGGCAGCATCATACGGCACATTTGATGTATTCAATTTTGTCCTGCAAAATTCAAGTCCTTCGGTTGTCTTGTTGCAATCTGACGATGGATTTAATTGTCTCCACTTGGCCGTTACGTCCAGGATTGATCCGCGCCGAAAAGTTGCTATGCTTAGAGGGTCATGTATAGATCCATGTATACCAACAACTGAAGGATTCATACCTTTGCATTTTGCAGCTGAATGTGATTTTGACACATTCCGCGAGACTCTCAATTTTACTTTGAAAGCATGCTCCCTGGACTCTCCAGATCCTTCCGCTCCTAAGGTTTGTACCAGCCGTACATACCTACAGAACTCCGATGCTCGGTGGTCTTTTGTTGACAACGAAAAACATATAATAAATTCTCTCACCAAATCTGGGTTATCCGTTCTGAATATGGTAATAACTGGAGGGGGGTACACTGAAATGCTGATAAAACTTAGGTTACTCCTGTCATCTAGCCGGAAAGTGAACTTGGAATTTCGAGATAGTAAAGGGAGACCATATTTGTTAATTCTATGCAACATGTGGCTCCAAGATTTCAATTTCCGAAATTTCTCAGCTAGTGCGATAATATTATTACTGCGCTACGGAGCTGTCGCCACCCAGGAAGACCTAGAAGGAAATACAGCACTTCATTATCTCTGCAAATGTAGGGGGTTTAAGAACCTTGAGTACCGATGTATCTCATATCTATTGGCGGCAGGAAACTTGAAGCTGGCCCAAACGGACGAACTGAGCAGCTCAAACAGTTCCACATATATGAGCATACACGACAAAGATGGCCCAAATGATCACGACGATGACGAGGATGACGAGGATGGCGAGGATGACAATGAAGATGACGAAGAATATAAGTTGGTGGCAGCATTAAACTTTTTAACAAACCGAATCTGTTCAAAAAATGAAACCAGTACTTCGCCTCTATCAGCCAATAGGTGTGATGTTACTGCTCTGCACGTATTTTTTGAACGACCGAGGATCTTTAACCGCCAACCATTTGCCACCAAAATTGCTTTAAAGTTATTGTCTGCAGCTTCCATAGACCAACTCAATGGCACCTTGATCAATGGTCGTCGCCTGCTTCACATTACTCTTGCTGAGAAGCAAGAACAACTTAGCCAAGCACTTCTTAATCTAGGAGTCGATACCATCTCTCCTGATGAGGGCATACCCTCACGGACAGCTCTTGAGATGCTTTGTATTCACGGATCACGCGATAAAGGTCTCATCAGCCGAATTATTGCGAATCATGAAGATAGAACCACTCTAAATGCCGACGGCTCTACTATGCTTCATCTAGCATGTGCCTATAAACAAGTCACTGTTCTTGAGGAGTTGCTTCTTACGGGGTGGAAGACGGATCTATTGAATCGAGATGGATTGCCACCGATCGTAAATGGTATTGAATCTGGGGATACAACAATTGTCAATTTGCTGTTACATCATGGCTCTGTCCTTCTTGATGTATATGAATCTAAACGCGGAAATATTTTCTCTTTGTCTATTGCTCCGAGCTCGGCGATGTGTCGATTTCTTTGCGAAAAGGGAATCAATGATTGGCATCAGGAAACTTCTGGAACTTTTTGGGGTCAGTTTGTACCTGGGCTCAGCACAATGTCGACCCAAAGAATAAATTACCATGGACAATTCCCAGCTACTAAGGTGTGGCGTTCTGTCCGGATAGACGGTGTGACGCTCCTACACGTTGCATCTTTCAACGGCTCCAAAGAAATTTTACATTACGCTCTAAACTTTGGCAAAGATGTGAATATCAGCCGCGCTGCAAATTTCGGTGCCACTCCGCTATTCTTTGCAATTTATGGCAAACGACAAGTTATCACAGAGTTGCTTCTCTCTCATGGGGCTACTACTAGTGATTGCTACGGCCGTTGTAAATTGACACCGCTACATCTCGCTGTTGCGGGAGGCAGTTATCACATTGTTGAAACTCTTCTTCAATATGGGGCTGATATTCATGCTCGTGATAGTACAGGGGTAACACCAGCTAGGCTTGCGTTGGATCTTAATTATGGAGAGATAGCAGAAATGATGAGGAGAAGTTTCACCGAACTCTGTAAGTCCTGATTATCCTCGTTCTTATCACCTTGGTCAGCTGGATACCTCTCAAGGTGATGAGGACTTCTCTGGAATTAAGTTCCTAATTGATTCACCATTCATCTAGCACCATCTCCACATGCTTGCTCAGATGGTAAGTCGTCACCCCCAAAGCCTTGGCTGGTGGAAAATACCTCGCATGTGCCAGCTGCTATTGAGGATGCCATCTGTCGCCAGGATCTTCCGACTTTAAAGTTTCTACTGGAAAATAGATACAGCCTTAAAGGGTCATGCTACTGTGGATGTAGTCCGTTGCTTAAGGCGCTTACAATAATAGACAGAGATATCGCCCATTTTCTCGTGGATGCCGGAGCTTCACTGGATGGGTTTGTCGTATGCCCAGTTCCAAGATTCACTTCTGGGTTCACACCTCTTCACTTCGCTGCAATAACTGGAGATGTTCAACTTCTGGAAAAGATCTTAAAAGCCGGACATTCAAATAGTACTCAAAAAGTACACCCGCTACATATTGCAGCTTTCGGTGGTCATTTAGCCTGCGTTCGAATGCTTTTGAGCCACAATTTTGGTGGAAAATGCGGTGTCAACGAAAAGACGAGCGAGACAAAGCCTTTTTGTCCACAGGAAGCCCGGATGGTATTTCTCAGAAAAACCCTAACCCTACACACCCTAGAAACTGTGGAAGACATCGGTGGAACACCTCTCCATTATGCCTCATGGCAAGGTCATGTCGATGTTATCGCATTGTTGCTGCAATTTGGCGCGGATATCGGTGCCCAGGATGAAATCGGAAGAACGCCATTGCACTTAGCCGCAGATTTTGGAAATCGCCATGCATGCGAACTTTTGATGTCTGCTGGAGCAAATTTGACATCTAGGTGTCTTGACAACCTATGCCCCATTCACTGCGCAATACGGGAACAGAGTCTACAAATAGTGGAAAATATGATAAAACAGGGGGCTAGTCTTGATGTCCTTCAAAAAGACGGAACTGATCTGCTTGATTATGCTTGCAGAAATGGCACTGCGGAGATAGTAGAGGCACTGATTGCCGCCAGAATTGACATCAACTCAATTGATATTTTCGGTTGGCCGGCAATGTTTTCAGCTACAAACTTTCTAAAGTTACTACCGGAGGCGGATATTCTTCGAGAAACTCCCAAATATGGGAACCTGCTCACGATAGCTTGCTTAGAAGCTCCCCCATTAGTGTCCAGAGAGTGAGTTAACCTCCGACATTCATTTCTCTTCCTTCCATAGATTCGTTAGGATTAAAAAGTGACGTCAATTACTTTTATGTTTTGATCTTTATTCCACCATAGAACTAATCCAATAAAGACTACTAAAGCGAGTACCGAGAGAACTAACTTATCAATACGTCAATCATATCAGCATCAATGGCACCCCTTTATACTGCGCAGCAACCACCCCTCGAAAGGATAGTCTAGAAATAGTGGAACTACTTACCGAGCATGGAGCTGAACTTGAGATTAGCAAACCGTCACATGGCACTCCTCTCATGGGTGCATGCTATTTTGGTCACTACGATACGGTGGTATACCTTCTCAGAAAGGGAGCGAGGACCACTTGCAAGAAGTCGGATGGGACAGAGCTCACTGCAACTGGGGAAGCTAGACATCATCCTGAGATAGTAACCTTGTTACAGAACTTTGAGGAACGGGGCATTGAGGCTCTAGACGACCCGAGGCCAGTCATAATTGCCGATGTGGCGAAAGTTGAGGAGTGTATGAAGAGGATTGCGGAGGTAAAAGAGGAAGAAGAGGAAGAGGAGAAGAGTAAGAAAAAGGAGGAGGAGGAGGAGGAGGAAAAGAGGAAGCAAGGCGAGAAAAGTAGTGGAGATGAAGGAGAGAAGGCACGGGAGAGGAACGACCATGGAAAATCGGAGGAGTAGTAAAAGGTTTAAAGACAAACAACGCAACTCAATAAACTATTTCCTTCCATTTATTGATTTTTGTTAGTCCTCGGTTATTGGATAGCTACAGTCTAAATTAGCTTATTTCGATTTAATCCTATTACTTTCAGCTTCATTACTACTTAGCCATCCAATACACTTATTGTTATGTAAGTTACCCGAATGTTCTTTGGTGTTTTCATCTCAACAATCATTACATAATCATAACATTCAATCGCAATTTACCGCTCATTGAATTGATCTCTTATGATCAACTCACATTTGAATATATACGGTCAGTTTTTGATTCTTTGATTGGAATAGAAAAAGAAGAACGCTGCGGGGTAGAGTTAAGCATGGCGGGGCAAGGCTGAGAATCATTGTAAAGCAGATTCAGGGGTTTGAGATGCTAAAAAAGCAACTTGACCAATAGGATACGCTCATCGCTAAGATGCCCAGCCACATTTCCGGTCACCTCCCCTTTTCATTGGTCAGCCTCATACTCGGTTCCTTTAACAATGTCCGTACAAGGCTCTTAATCAGCAACTCATAAGCAATCCGATAAGCATTTCATCATCAACAGCTCCAGACAAATCTCCTTCAAATCTCTAACTTAAGGATTACCTCAAAGAACATTCTTTTTGTTTCTTATTTGATTTTAGATATCCTATAAAACTCTCATGATATCCAGATGAAGTTGCTTCTCCTCTTTTTTTCGGTAATCATTGCAGTGTTCTCAATTATATTCAGGGATCCAATTATCGAGCGCATCGAAATCATAACTAACTTGTTCACCAACAATATAACCACAATTCATTCACTAAAACAGCTTCCTAAATTTCCATCCGCCTCATACTTTAGTACCTCAAAGGCAGTAAACATGACAACACCAAGAGGAATTCAAAAGGCCTTTTTGGCACGCGAGCAAGCCGAGGGGGCAGGTGCAAGAGTTCGTCGTTCAATCGGTACACCTCAACTAAAGAACTTTTCACCATTCCTCATGCTTGATCACTTTACAATCAAGCCTGGAGCTGGATTTCCCGATCACCCGCATAGAGGACAGGAAACGTAAGTGAATCCTCTCGTATACCCCGTCTTAAAACACGAATAACATGATCCCCCATCAGAATTACCTACCTCCTCGAAGGCGCCGTCGATCACGAAGATTTCGCAGGAAACGCCGGTACTATCGAAGCCGGCGATCTCCAATTCATGACCGCGGGAAAAGGAATCATGCACGCGGAAATGCCACGACAAAATCCAGATGGGAGCGCCAATGTTGGCATGCAACTTTGGGTAGACTTACCCGAGAAACTTAAGAAATGCGAACCACGATATCGCGATTTACGAGCCAAGGAAATCCCACAAATTGATATCGATGATGGAAAAGTACATGTGAAGATTATTTCGGGACAAAGCCACGGGGTCGATAGTGTACAAGAACTTGCTTATACCCCAGTTTGGATACTCGATGTAGAGATTAAACCAGGTGGGAAGATTGAACAAACGTTACCTGTGGGTTGGAATGCTTTTGCTTATACTTTGAGTGGGGAGACGGTATTCGGAAGTGGAGACGAGAAGACCAAGATTGCTCGTTTTCACAATGTGGTATTCAGACAAGAGGGAGATTTAGTGAATGCAGAAGTTGAAGAGTCCGCTAAGGAAAATGGACACTTTAGTAAGTCAACTTGTTTGTTTGATTGATTGGTTATTTGATTATTTGATTGTCCTCGCTTTGATTTGAGTTCCAAAACCAAAAAAAAATACCCCACCAAAGTTGGCAGGAGGAAAATCTCCTCCACCACAACCACCCACCACAACTTCAAAAATTCATAACAAAACAATCTATAATCGGATTGAAGTCATTCCAAAAGCAAAAGGATTATGCGTTCGCCGGGAATCGAACCCGCTTCCAACCGAGCGAGACAGGGTTCATGTGCTTGGTGGGGCAAATTTTGGAGCAAGTGCTCTAGACACCTGGGCATCTAATCTCGATATGTTTGCGACTTATCAACGTGCATATTACTCTCTACACTCGTTGTCATTGATCTCGAATGAATTAGTGGCAAAGTGATTACCTTTGTCACAACTATATCTTCCCATTCGAACCTCATCCCCTTCAAACATCTCATTCCTTTATCATTATTTTATATTTGCCTACGATAAACAAAACATTTACTAACCAATTCAACAGTTCTAGTAGCAGGCCAACCCCTCGATCAAAAAGTAGTTCAATATGGACCTTTTGTACTCAATTCAGAAGAAGAAGTATATCAAGCAATGATGGATTTCCAGACTCAATCTAATGGATTTGAGAGGGCGAAGGGATGGAAGAGTGAGATTGGGAAGACGATGGTTCATTAATTTTGATTTGGAAGGTTGGAATGTTTGAGGGTATGGGTTATGGGAGGGCGAGGATAGGAGGCAAGAAAAGGGGAGTTGAGTGTTAGATATCCAACATGATTCCTCTGTTTGAATAAATAGATACTTTTAGGAAAGTATTTTGCTTTGATTTGGTATTGTCTATGTGATGTTTATTCTTCCAGTAGTTATAGTACTATTAGTACTATCTTGCTAGTTCTTGTACGCTTCGACTTAACTCTTCTTCATGCTTACAATTTGCAATATGATGTATACACACTAGCTCCAAGATATAACACGTCCTTGTAAGCATCTCTCAACCATGATTTAATCAATATCATGGACACATTTTCTTCAGATGTGATGATCATGTGTCAGATGTAAATATCAAAGTTGCAGAGAAATTATAACGAGTGATATATGGTGTACTAATTGATAGATCAACGCGTTGAAATCCAGCAAGGATAGATAATTATTAGATATATACAATTTTCAATTTTTCAGAGGTAGTAATAAAGATATAATTGTGCGAAGAGTAGAAGATTAGTACTTGGTGGTGGGTGCGTATTATAAAACTCGTGTTCAAAGAAGGTAGATGTTTGCATATTGAATAGTACCTAAACCTATATACTAAGTTACTAATATATGCAAAAAAAATATTATGCAAAAAATATTTTGACCAAGATATTGTTGTTATAATTAGATGTGCGTTATTACAAGCTCGATATTACTACATGTGGGATACCCGGGTCAGTGGTGAGTAAGGGGGTTTTATTATAATTTATAAAGTAAATATATGAAAAACTGCAGGGTAAGATGGGATTGGAATGATTGAGTGTATAAATCAAGATCGTTCATCTAAGAAAAGTTCTCATCTGGAATAAGAGTGATGAGATGTGTGATATTGGACTGGTACATGCATTGTTGTTGTGGAAACTAGATTGCATGTTTATAATCGAACTTCGGAATCGAGGTTGATCATTGAAGTGGTCTCTAATCCTCCAGCAGGATGAGAGTAGTTCAAAGGATGTGTAAACTAAATTAGGTATTTGGGCTTGTATGTTTAAATTCAGATTGATAGTTAAGGCATAATACAAGGAGGTCTATGATCTCAGCCTCTGTATATCAGATATCCCAAGTCTGCCTCCCATCTGCTACCTCACAGACAGGAAAGAGAAATGTGTGCAGTATTTGGAAGAATCAATAGGTAAGAAATATAGATGCAAGATTGAACGAAAGGAAGATTGGGGTATGGCGAAGTGGGTTCTTAGACTGCTATAATTCGAGAACCCATGAAAATGCTAACGCAATACTAAAAACTGATACTTTTGTCTCCACATCTTCTCATGTCCAAATCAGATATCCTCCCCACTCACTCGACGGCATTTTTTGATCGTTCGTATCTCGTTCTCTGATTATAAAACGGTTATCCCAGTGAACGAAAAAAGTCTTGATAAATTTCAGGCGATATACTTAAGATACCCAACTTACTTTGTGAATCCATCCGCTTCATTAGATACAAATTCTTGAGCCGCTCTATTCAGGGGTTTAACATGGAGAGCAGAAAGTAAGAATCGATAGGCGTTACTCAGTAAGTACCAACTCTATCACAAATTTTCCCTTCTGATCCTCCATCCTTCTTTTGAAATGATTAAGCCGGGACCACCTCATCAACGACTCCAGCTTCGGTCGAGATAGTTTCGAGGTTGTCAACTCAAGCTCCCCTTCACAGTCTATAATATTAAACGATGACGAAACTAGTATTGCGCCAAGTATTGATGCTAGGAACCACCTGATCATCTATAAAACATGGATGGCTAAACCACGGATCAGAGCGATAAAAGGAGGGGTGAAGAATGGTTCCGGATATCAGATGAGATCTCTCAATTTCAGTGAAAGTTTCCACCAAGACCATCGGTCAAACTGGCCATTTGAGATGAAGCGGATTTAGATAAAGGTCTGAATTGAGATGAATATTTAGATTGAAATAAATGTTTAGATTGAAATAAATGTTTAGATTGAAATAAATGTTTAGATT
>NGKG01000024.1:389706-415812 GCA_002162505.1 Myriosclerotinia scirpicola | reverse complement strand
TTTAGATTGAAATAAATGTTTAGATTGAAATAAATGTTTAGATTGAAATAAATGTTTAGATTAAAATAAATATTTAAATTGAAATAAATATCTAGATTGAAATAAATATATAAATTGAGATGAATATCTAGATTGAGATGAGTATATAGTACCCAAAAATTGCCTTCTATCTTCGATATCATATTTGCATTTTCTTCATTCGGAGGGTTTTTCTCGTAGTTATGAATGGAGATGAGACACTTTCTACTCGGGCCTCTCAAAATAACATCCCATAGATATTACTCCGAAGTATCCACCATCATGGCCGCAACCACATTCCATTGACTCATGTCATCGAACTCCGCCGATTCACCCATTTTGTATATACTATTCAGTAATATACACCTACTCTTCTACCATCTGTTTCCCGTTCTATATATCTATCATGAATCGATGGAAGAGGCACACAAGCTTTACGAGCTGATTGAGTTGAAGAACACTGCAGCGATCTGGTATGAGTGGAATTCTGATGCGGAATGGCCTCAGTGGCTTGATAGATACGATACCCTGTTTATCAACGTAGAACCTCTTTTTGTGGACGATGATATCATATGTTCTAACATGGCATGATGAATTTTTTGCCTTGAAACTATGGAATCACCAAGGCGTACTTCTTAATCTCAAGTACCCGGATTTCAATGTAAGATATGCATCACTGGAGCATTGAAAGGCGCTACAGAATTTGGCGGGTACATCATGAAGGGTCTCACTTATCTTTCAACTATTGAAAATAGCAAGTTGGAAACTATGACCTTGTATGCCAGGACAAATTCGACGGAAGTAAAGAAGATATTGCACCTCGGAAAATGAGTCAATTGAACTTAGACAATGAGGATGACGCAGAAGCTTAGAACAACATCAAAGCACAGGCCAAGTTTCCCAGCTACTTTATACGCGCACTGTGCGAATTTGTATACCATTTAAGACATGAGATCATTGAACTATTTGCCTACTTCTCCTTACACACCCCGCAGAAATCTAAGGGAGGGATCTCGTTGTAACGCCCCTACGGAATTGATAGTCCGGACCGTCACGTTTAGTCATTGATCAAGCACAACCAAGGAAGTATTTTTGAAGATTCTCAAATCAGAAATGGTAATAAGTAGGACGAGCGGTCGTAATGGGTTAAGAATCTCGGAGCAACAACCAGGGGTAGAACCAGAGAAGATCACACTGAGAGGTGTGAGAATAACATGGGATGAACTTGAAAGGATGGTTTTAGCATAACTGAGCAAAAACGAGCAGTATATGATCTGATCAAAACTCTAGACGGAGTGTTGGTGGAATTACGAACAAGAAGGAGAGCGCGGTAGAGACTTGTTGGAGCTATGAGAAGAATAGAACAGCCGATATACTTATAAAGGTTTTCATGAAAGATTACTCAAGTATTGATAGGATAAGAAAAAATTCAATATGAGTTAAAGAACATTGATAGAATGAGAAAAGGGATCCAACACGAGTCAAAGAAGCTTAGTGAAGCAAGCAATCATACCACAATTCTGAAGTTCTGATAAGTCATGTCTTAAGAAATTCTCATGGACTTGAACACGACAAATCGAAGGGATGAGAAAAAGGGTCAAAGTTGAAGTAGATAGTGGAGTGGAGTGGAGTGGAGAAGAAGCAGCGACGGCGATCATTTGATGTCATTGACGCTATCCCCAGATTTCGGTTACACCCGAAAGTATAAAATCTGACAAACACCCAATGAGATGACATCGAAAATGAGCCCTTGTAGGTTAAAATTAAGTTAGTCAGGAACGTAAAGGTGCACAGACAGCTTGATCTTGTCCGTGCTTTTGAATCCCTCCCTTCTTGACATCTCCATCATAATTTATCAATTGTAAGCGTTGCAAGAGATTTTTCTTCATTCATTGGGCTACTAATTGCTTCGAAAGTCTTCAAATACTGAAACTGTCATTTAATCAATTGAACTACTGAAGTGCACCTACAATCGAGAGAGAGCTTCGGTGGGAGAGACACAAACATGCGGGTGTCACTTTTCGCGATAGTAATGGGGCTTTTGTATGGAAGTGTAGGAGCTTCCCCAGCTCGTAGAGCAGGTAGGTAACTATTGACTGCCCACCTGGAGATGAGAAGGAAGTTTACTAATAATTCTTATCCAGAATCTAATACAGTCAATTCGAGCGATCGCCCCTCGACAGGAACTGCCACTTCTACCGCAATCGATGCTACGACCACAAACAAAGTAACTTCGACATCAGAGACCCCAGCCTCGACTACCGACTACTATTTAGTCCCTTGGGTTACCGTTGATGTCAGTGGGCATGCCTCAACAGTTACTCCGGTACTCACAATAATCGATGGTAAAACCACAACTATCAATGCTGCTCCAGCAACATTAACTGCCACTGGTACTTCCTCTACCTCCGAAAGTGCATCAAAAACATCTACAACTGGTGGAGTGATACCCACATCAATAGGGGGTGGAGCGTTTGAGATCTGCCATAATCTCAAGGGAAAGTTCGCCCCGTTTTGTAAGCCGGATAATGGGTCTAGTGTATATGTTGATGAAACGTATTATGGTAAGAGTCTCTCATACAGCTTATGTGGTAGTTATTGACATTATGCAGTTACTTGGGATACCGAATACTTCGCCGGATCGAACAACTCAGTCTTTATACAAGCAAACTATGTGAATTCTTCGGGCGGAGGGGTACAAGCTTTTCAATCAATACCCACAAGCAACGATCTCGGTTTCATTGCTTGGACTATAGACAAAAGCTGGCTGAAGGACATGAAGTTCAACAACGTAACTTTGTTCATCACACCCACCCAGAAAACGTCGGTCTCTTCCGTACAAGGACCAACACTCATGGTAACCACTTCTCCCGCACCTGAACCATATCGTCAATCCCCAAGCAAAGCACCTCATGGTGCCTCCCTCTATATAGCTCTTCCAACAGTTCTTGCTTTCGTCGCTCTAGTCATTGGCGGGACCTATTATTGCAATCGTAAGCACCGCACTATTGGAATAGGTAGTGTGATGGGTCGACGCAAGGGATATGGAACTGGCTCGAGGAGACAGAGGATGGGATTGGGAAAAAAGAAGGATCGAGCTATCATGCTAAGAAATCAGGAATTGACGGCTGATGGGCAGTATAGAGATGCTCCACCTTCTAGGGCCGAGGATCCGACGATGCATTATAGGGATGAGACGAAGTGGCAGGCTGGTTCGAGATTCTAGTCCTCTTCGGGAGTTTCAGGGAAAACTACTGACAAGGCTGGTATGATTATGGGAACTGTGACAAACATGATGGCGTGGCGTTACTGATACTTGGCTCCGAAGAGCTGGAGCTGTGAGTTGCTGAAATAACATTATAATTTTAATGATTATCCACTTTTTGGGTTTTGGTCTTTGGCGTTCAAAGTTTGATTCCCTGTTCCTCTATTTCTACGGTCAATGGAGCGTATTTGGCTTCGTGGGCTTCAGTTCGTGAAAGGCGAGCTAACACAGCTGGGCCCTCACCTATGATTATGGTAAGGAGTATCTGAAGTACGTTATTCACGACGATGATAATAATTGCATTAAATTGAGAATATAACAAGCGTGCAAAGAAGATGGACTTACGACGAGCGAGATATCTTTCATAATGACGAGGGCTTGTAGGTACCTTTCAACTAATATATAGTGATGTATAGGAAGCATACTTGAATGACTTGGGTCCAGGTATACATCTAGAATGGATTCAACTTGCATGTGTACTGCCTAATGAAAGAGTGAAATTTACTCACTCCCATCTCCAGACGCGATTCCTGCTTCCAAACATGGCAAACGTTCTATTGATACCTATGGTGTGAATTCCAAAAAGAGCACCGAAAGAAACAAATTTACAAATAGCGAAGTTTGATATAGAAAAGGTAAATATTCGAAGGTTTACTCGGAGTATAAATCACATGAAGGGACCTCGAGCGAGTCTTTGAGGGTACAGGTACCGTGTACCTTGATCTACCTAGTAGTTATGTAACTTTCTAATTCGGAATTGAAAATGGTGAATGGAAGTAATGGGATGAAGCCCGAGGAAAAGTTTATCGAGTCACCTGCGAGCTGCAGCGTAGATCTATCTTTCGAAATGATTGGACGTTATATATATGTAGTAGATTTTCTCAAGCAGATTCTGCGATATGAAATCATATTATCGCATTATCCCATTACATATATAGTACACTACTCTTTCCTTCTGACAGCTACTTAGTACCTAGCTATCGCAAAAGTTCCCCCAGATACACACACACATATCCTTATGCCACATCTTTCCCGCAGTCTTCTAGCTAGCTGCTACTCAACTCAGCACCATTATCAAACGAGCAAAATATGCTCCATTCAAACTACTCAACCCACTCAGACCACTCTTTGCGCATTTCACGCATTTCACGCATTTCAAGGCCCCTCAGTCTGTCATTAACCCATTTCCCGCACATGGCATCCGTCACTCCGCTTTTACGGGTGCGTACATATGCATATATAAGTGCACATACATACCTAGTATACATATGCATATGCAAATGCGAGTGTCAAGTGGCAAGTGCACATCGGTATCCGATATGCATATCCATATCCACATCCATATGTATGTATATCACACAAAGCTAATGCGGAGCTAATATATATTTTATTTTTATTTTTGAGGGGATTGGGCGTTTGTTGTGTGTATTTCCGTTTGAGGGGTTGAGATTTTGGGGGGAAGAAGGGAAGAGGGGGAGAGGGATGAAGTTAGTTGTATGTTGTATGTGTGAGAGTTGTGAATTGTGACGTTTAAGGATGGAGATTGAAGATTAAAGAAGGATAGGAGATTAGGAATGTGTAGTACGAAGATGTTTGTGGAACTATACTTGATAAGATTGTGATATTTGATACTTGACATTCAAATATTAATCAAGGAAATAAGCATTTAACAAGTCCCTTCTCTCCGCGCCCCTTTAGCCTCAAAGACAGCAAACAAAAATAGCAAAATAGCGAAAGCGAGAAAACACCACCATGTTCATCTCCTAATTCTCCTCAATTCTGTTCCCTTTCTCCACTCACTCCAGCGTGTTTGCTATACTACATACTACACACTACACACCCCCATCCATACCCACCCATACCCCTCCCACCCATTCAAATCCCGTCCCGTGGGCCGTATCCCCATATACCCCATCCCATCATACCCATCATACCCATCATACCCACCATACCCATCATACCCATCATACCCACCGAACCTCCCTTACAACCCACTACTCCTTGCAGCGCTTTCATGAGAAGAATCGATGATTTTCCCTAAAGCTGTGATGTATTAGACCTTTTTCTGGGTATATTCGTTTATAGTTGATTCAGGTGCGCAATACAAGGAATCTTTCTCATCACGTCATCATTCCACCAGCCTGTCATCCAAGTTCCAACCGCCCCCAACTATCTCATCAATGATTAATCTCATCGATTATCAATCATCAAACAAACAAGTAGATCAATCAGTCAATCAATCGAATTAACTATCCCTCCCAATCTCCCTTCCAAAAAAAAACCCAAAGTCAATTCGCACCTCACCAGAATCTCTCATGATATCCGCTAGATGGAAGCAGTATTCTCACCTAAATATCAAGACCACCGATATTTTCGTTTCTTTTTCACGATACTTTGATATTATACGTTATTATACAATACATACGATACCAATAAATCAACAAATCAAAACTTAGTAATCAAGTAATCAATCATCGAAGAAAGGAAACTTCATATCTGCAACCTAGGTACTTACTTATGCATGGTTAGAAAGGCGCGAATACATATACCATCATGCCAATAACAAACACAAACAAACACATGGGAGGTGTAATCAATCGATGATGATCTACCGGTTGTGGCAGCCATGGGTTGTAAGACAGTAAGACAATAAGACAGTAAGACATAAAACACGACTGTCAACTAACGACTAACGCTGATGTGATGTCAGCAAGCACTGACTACCTGACAGTTAGAAGTTACTGTCAGAAAAATACCACAACATAACGACATAGCCGTTGGAGAAAGCTGACGACATGATGAGAAGCCTCGATGTGCATATGAATCTATTTCCGTATAACTGTTAGGTGCGTCAAACCCAAACACGAACTCAGGATTTTACAAAATCGGTCAAGACCTAAAGAATATCCAATGCATTGAGCTTGTAGCTAGAAGCCTAGAAGCCGTGATTTTTTTTTTTTTTGGATTTGTCAACGAGAATCCCCAAAATCGTCGTTACTACCTTGCGATCCGGATTTTTTTTCTTCTTGAAGAATGATGAAACATACTACCTGGATAACCAGCGAAAGAAAAGAATGAATGAAAAATGAAATGAAATGTATGAAAGGTTTCCTAATTCGTAACTCATGATTCATGACTCATGACCAATACTCCTCCAGGACGAGGAAACACTTTCCATCATGCCCCTTATGCTTGAAATTTCTATCCCATCCCATCGCATTGCTAATCACCCCCCCAATCTTCAACACTTCTCAGTACCCATCAATCAATTCACGACCTCACCGATCGACAGCAACATATCTCAACTCCAATCCCAATCCCAGTCCTTTAAGCCCATCTGCACCCTCACAGTGATATCACATCGAACGTGACTCCAAAATGTCAAAGTAACCATAAACCATAACCCGATTCATATTTATAACCATAACCATAACCACCATCTACTCGACCACCTCCTCGCTCCAATCACCCAACCCCGATTCCCCAAAATAAACCGGTCCCAACTTCAAAAACCTCTTCGAACTCATCCCCTTCTGTGTACCCACACTAGAAGTCGTACTATTACTCGCCTCGCTACTCATACTCTCACTCCTCGACGCCTTCAAAAATTGCTCATCAACTTCGCCCAAACTCTTGGCACGACCATTCTCATCACCCAAACCCTTCTCACTGAGCTCCTCACCCAGCTGACGCGGCGCCAAAGCACCAGGAATCTTGGACAACTGAGCCACAGGATAGCTTGCCGAAGTTGTCGGGGCCAGCGATAGGAAAGAATGCGAAGCCTGACTGGCCTCTTCTGCGGCGGGAACAAAGTTTTCTTGTCCGCTCATGGCGAGAGCCTTGATTTCGGCTGTGGTGATGGAAGCTTCCATGGGCGATCCTGCATTTGTTGGGACTTGGGTGGTCATTTTCTGGGTGCGGATTTGGTAATGTGACTGAAAGAGCTTAAATAAGTTGAATACGAGAAGGTTCCCAGATGCTTGGCTAGGTAGGTATACTATTTTACTTTGCCGTGCCTCAGAAACTTGTTGAGGTGATTGGAAGGACGGATTGCGGAGAAGCGGTTTGGAAGGTGTGACAGAAGGATTGTTGTACGAGCGAGATGGGGTCGCAGAAGTGGTCTGAGGAAGTGAATGGGTAGGATCTTTTGAATTTTAGTACTGATGAGATGGGACGAACTTTTTGGGGGCTGTTCAACAAGAAACTTCGGTGTGAGAAATGAGAAGAGAAGGAATTTTGGGAAAGAATGATAGCTTTCTTTTATGGTGCAATTGCCGCTAGTTAAACTTTCTACCGCGGCTAGAGTAATTTTTAGGTTCAACGGGAAATCATGCAGAGTTAATGCACGTGGAGAAAATATTGGTCAACTAATGAGTAAAGCGGTAAGTGCATAAGCAAGAGTGAATTGCAAGTCAAACTATACCTAGGTATTATTTGAAGGAGATTGAAAACATCATTATTGATGCGGATATATGAAGATATATATCTAGAAAGTTGGTACGACGACGATGAAGCTAATTTCCTAATGGAGAAGTGTATGTTAAAGAATCACGAAAAGAAATAGGTTCTCCAAGCTTTCTCTTTGTAACGTTTACTACCAAAGGCTTCTTCAGATTCTGCTGATTGGATGACTTTCACCGTCAAGAATAAATACCGGAATGACAGAGAGAAGGAAAGAGAGAAGGGAAAAGGGGACCCCGATACCCCACACAAATTAGTCAGGGGATATCTTGAAGCCGAGACAATAATGCCGAGGTTAAACCAAGTTACTTGTGGGTTTTGTAGCTTTAACATGCAAAGAAGTACGAAATAAGCCATTAATTCTGATGTATGAATGGATCAGAAACTCATCTAATGCATTTTCAGAACATTTTCTCCTGATTTGTTTGGTCGGTAACTCGACAATGAGTAGGTAGGTACTAACAATCAGGATTAGCAGGTGGCAAAGGGCATAAACCGATGATTTCCATTTAGGACCTCAAGCCACTGAATGATTTGTGCCGGATCCTTATATTCATCAGTCCACCATCAACATGAGATCATCCCAAGTGAACCAACTATCGAGCAGATTGAAGAGGGGTAAAAGACTTTCCACAAACCTACAATTGATGTGAGTGCCGGTAGCGAGCAACGCCTCCAAGTGGTCAGCGACCATGTGAAAATGCCAATGATATGTGCTGTTCGTACAGTACTCTATCTAGACTGTTTAACGTCGTGGCTGTGATGTGAAAGACTCGGAGGCGAGTAGTTCCCCTATTCTCGAAAAAAAATACCACATTGATTGTGGAAAAAAGCTGTGACTACCAGATCACCAACACGAATACCAACTAGAAACATGTGTGCCAATTCAGGAACATCTACGTAAATGGAAAGAAAGTAGGGATCCAAATAGAAATATGCCTGAAACAACTTCTCAATTAGAGTTGCTACAT
The DNA here is from genome assembly GCA_002162505.1 of Myriosclerotinia scirpicola. NCBI lineage: Eukaryota > Fungi > Ascomycota > Leotiomycetes > Helotiales > Sclerotiniaceae > Myriosclerotinia > Myriosclerotinia scirpicola. The sequence goes on along the minus strand of NGKG01000024.1, from coordinate 407,097 downwards.
ATCTTCATCCATAATGCGAAGATCTTGCCTCCTTTCTCCGATGAACACGCATCACCAACAACAAATCCAACAAGGCGCTTTCGTTCTCCACTGCGGGCTCAGCCCCAGCAACGAGATATCGGCACAAAGTTCATTCCGATGAACAAACAGATATGTCATTGAAACGGTGAACCATGGTTTTGGAAAGTATCCCGTCACGTGACATGAAGCTGACCATAGACTTAAGGCAGACGGGCCTCGATTTGGGCCTCGAGTGTTGGAATGGTGTGTTGATTCGATGTGCTGCGAGATTGACTCCATGTATGGGCAGATTGCCTTATAGCAATGATGGAACGGCTGAGAGAGCTGATGGTACCGATTTTGCTATACAGTCAGAAGGCATACACGCATGCTTTGTTTGATACGATGTCTTTTTTCGTCGCAGCAGCGTAGAATTTTTAGCAAACGGATCCTCGAAAAAGCAGCGTGAATTTGACAGGTAAGATTCTCCTACCTTCCCTCCGCCTCTTGAAATATGAGTATGACCCGTCTTACTATGCACCAAGCTGAAAAGGTGAATATGATGGTAAATATATGTTCTAGATGGTGATCTTCAAGTTTATATTATCTCCGTGCTTGCAGGGCATCGTAAACGAGAAAGTACATCCGGATGTACGCACTCGTGTTACGCGACATGTACCTAGCTATACGTTTGTCTCTTGAGCATAATCAATCGTTGGTAGGATTCCGAAGATTATCGAATGAAAATCAAAAGAATCCTTTTTATTTCCGAATGAATACAGACAGAATTCGAATTCTACTTTCTTTCTATCATGGTCTGGACTCTTGGATTGGATATCAGAGTTCCTGTAGCAAAGAAGAGATGGATGAGATTGATGTGTGAAGAGTAGGTAGTTATTCAAATATTTCGATGACATCTCAAGCCCTTGTGTGTGTTTTGGTAAGATTTGATGATGATAATCAGCTGTGTCAGAAAGAAGTTGTATAGTAGTAGTACATAGTACATAGTACATAGTACATAGGACATAGGTGCTTGCTTGTACTCTCCTATCATCCTATGGTTGTTTTTCGGAACTCGGAGGAAAGTGTAAAGTGGAACATTGAGAATTTGAATTTTGAGAAGCATTTAGCCTAAGGTATGTTAGACAAGGGAACCTAGTTTTAGTATCACATTCACCTGGGCAAGTTCCGTCTTGAAAACTAAGCTAGCTGCTTTGAACGTCTTGCCTCAGTGCCTGTCTTAACAAGTACTAGCTAGGTAGTCAGGCAATTTGCAAATTGGGAAGAAACCTCCCCCCGGTGCCCGTTTCTACCTAGTGACTCGTGAGTGGCTTCATAAGTTCATGTCGACAAAATCCTTGCTCATTTTTTGTACTACCACCATTTGACGCGGTCCTGCTTACAAGGTGAGATACAAGGGTATAGGACAAGGGAGTCATTCCCCTCCCCTTTCTCAATTTCATCCTTATTATCCTTGTTACACTCGAACAATAGGTCAATTGTCATGCCACCGGCGTCTATTAATCGCCTCCAATTCGCTCCGCCGCTAATCCAACAGACGTCACACATAAACTCCTAGAATTTGCTAGAATTACCCGGTATCTATCACATTGCTTATCGATCAATGAACATCCGATTGATCAGATCATCATCCTAATCATGTAATTTCAGCCAAGTGTTAAAGACTGCAGTATGTAGGTAGGAAGCCAAGGGGGAAATTCAAGTTGAAATTCGAAAGGCTTAATCGAGTCAAGATCCTGTATGTCGCTTTCGCAGAATTAGTCAATCATCTCCCGCATCTGACAGCGGACACGGCAGCGGGTATCCGTCGTCAAAATAACATGACGTCGGAACCCTGCAGAACGAAAGGTCTTGTGGCCCCTTTTGACTTGTCAAAGTATCGTGGAAGGCTAAACTTCTGTGATGAACCACGCATGTTAAGTTTGAAGCCGTTGGATCCTCTACACCTTCCTATATGGAGTCAGGAAATGCCTTGGTGCAGATCGGGAGGCCGATCAGCGGGCCGATACCGACTGAAGACTGCAATATGATTTGCTTGACAATATTGGGAAAATCCCTATTTCTGTAGATGGGTTTAATTGCATTGGCCGAATCTTGGCCCGTAATTTGATGACCCGTACCTACATACAATCGTTACACAATAACCGTCTTCGAGAAAGCCGAGATCCTTCTTGAATGCGGTGAAGCATTTGAAACGTTGATGACAGAATAATAAGCACTGCAAAACCATCATCACCATCATCATCTTTTGGCTGCAGAAAAACTCGAGTCCTACTGGCGATCCCTGCCTGGTATCCCCCGGACCAGTCCGTCCAGAAGATTGCCCAATTTAGTCGCAAGGTCTTCCTTCGACAGCCACGAGTGCCGTATTGTGATCATGTTCATGGATGATTTCTGAGGTGAGAGATAGGAAAAGGAGAAAGTCGAGACGTTGCCGCGAAAGTGCATGGCATGGCGGCGGGTCTGCCAATAATCGTAGAATTCAATCAATCACGCATGTAAAAGTCCGGCCACCTGCGGATGTAAAATGATTCAGCTGTAGGGCAGAGTTGTACTAATTGAATGAGTACGAACGGCGAGCTGATGAGTATGTTGGTGACCAGTCCTCGAGGGACCAATTGTAACCACGATCGCGGCAAGTCAACGTTGGTGAACGTTGGACTGACCCTAGAGACGCAGGTCAAAGAGGAATTGAAAGTATGCATAATTGCGGCTGTTAAGGAGTATGGTGGATCGAAAAAGGCATGCGTGATAAGAAAGTAAAAAGGATGCCGGAGAATTTTATTGTTAGAACATTGTTAATTGTTGGATTGTTTGATTATCTTTGAGCGCTTTTGGAATCTGCCGAGTCTCAACTCAAGTCCATCAGCAAACAAAGTTGACGGTTGATAGTGGATCATGGGAGGGAGAGAACAGAACAAGGTCCGAGGCGTCCTGTAATTGAATTTCTACAGTTGATAGGATAGTTTGTTAGTTTCGTTGGTTGACTTCATCTGATGCATTTCCTAACCCCAGCCAGCCCTACAACCGCCGCCGCCAAAATGAAAACGAGCAAAAGCTTCGAGAAGCCTTACATACTTGCGTATGGTAGGAAGGTTTTGCTGTGCCGTTCTCGGAGTTTATAGAAATCGGAGAAGTCTAATCCTCTGAAGGTGTTATCTATTTCTATTCTGGGAGAAGGTTGAGTTGATGCAATCTCAAAGGCAGAGAAGCCTTTTTTTACTGTGTCCGTTTGAGATATCCACATGGCACCCCCGTAAAAAAATGACAAGGTCTAAAGCGTCTAAAAATCAAAGATTCATGGTAGTATGGTAGTAAAAAGCCTAAGCCTAGTATATGTTGTGAGCCGCAATTTCGAATCGGCTCAAGCCGTTTTAATTGGAGTACACGAGTTGTCATACAAGAAAGTAGATAACATTTGAATTCTCAATATTTGATTCGATTGTTGTTGCGACCCATGTAAGCAGCGGCACTTATGGTGGTGAGTGGCTTTGGCTTTTTTGTGGTTTTTGTGGCAAATACAAACTATAAATCTGCTGCTCTATGGTCTGTGGTTTGTGATTTAGCTTGGTCTAAAAGTTTAATCTGGTCTGATTTGATCTTGTCATACTCGAAATGCTTTATTAGTCGGGCTAAAAGAGGAAGGGGAAGTTTACGATGGAAATGATACGTTAAGAACAAATTAATGAAGTTGTCCGAAAGAACCTCAGCCGAAAATGAAGGGGTAAAAAAAAAGACGTCAGGAACCCGTTAAACAACGCTACTTCAGCCTATTAAAAAGAAGCACTAATGATCTATCTATCAACCCCAAACCCTGATGTTGTCAAACCAACTTATTTTATTTTATTTATTGTATTATTGTATTATAATTTTATTAGATCTTACTAGAGCATATTGTAACATATTATTCCATCCCTACCTACCTATCCTTCTCTATCTATTTTCACAAGCAAATCTATTCAGCCAGGATCAAAAATTCAACTCAAAGCAAGCGTGTGTGATTACACAATGTATCGTATTTGGCTCAAAATAGGTACAGTAACTTTTCATTTCTTTGCTTTTGACTTTAGTCTCCAGACTCCAGTTTCTAGCCTCTAATCTCTCTAGTCTCTAGATCTACATTTGCTACTGAAGATAGTTAAGGGTCATCGTTTAGTTGCAGGTTGCAGGTCCCATTATTTGGTCCTTGCGACTTTTTGCCAACCTTGCAGTTGCAGGACCTGGCTGCCTCGGGTGGATCATCCATTCTTCGTAATTTTCAATAATCAGAACGCTTGCCTTGTCCGAAACTGCATCGATCCTCCTTTCGCTGTACCTGCAATCTAGGATTGACCATGTGAGCTTGCGCTTTTAGCTATGGCGCCCTACCGATACCATGTCAGCGATGGAATTGATACCTGCCTGCCCTACCACTACTCTCACTGTGTTCCTCGATCCTCTTGCCAACCGTTTGCGCGGCGGATGACGGCTATTTTCTTGTTGGTATTCACGGAAAGCCCTGCTATGATACCTCTATGGCTACAGCCCAATCTGCCAATTCCAATTCCAACTCCATCAAACCCCTTACGGAAAGAAAACTACCAACAAGGAGGCACATTCTCTCGTCGGCAGGCATTTCCCCCCTCTCTGACTGATTTGGTGTTGACATCCTGCGATGGATGGCAAAGCAAACAACATTTCTCAAATTGAATGACAAGCAGTACCGTTCACTCGGAATGGTACAACGGTGTATAAAGCAAGCTGCCGTCGCCCATCATTTTGAAAGTTCAACAGCTCAATCATCATCTTCTCATTCACCACCACACAATTAGTCTACCGTATACAACATATTTATCTACCAGCTCCCCTCTCGCATTAAAACTTCTCAAGCAAACGCACTACTTCGCCAACATTCGCTATTGTCCAAGTAAGTTTACTTGTACTTTACTTTTTCGTTTAGAAGGAGGGGGTCTTTAGCAATTGTCATTGCCATTGATTTCCTTTGCTAATGCCGTGCGACTTAACAGGTCGAGTCAACTTCTCAAGTACAAGTTACGAACAACAGCCGACAAGATGTGCCATCACTACGTCGTCTACAAGACCTGCAACAAAGCTCAGCATGCTACTACAATGATAGCCGCGTGCGCTGCACAGAAAGCAAATGGAAATTGTCCTACAGGGCCAATCTATCACAATTCTAATGCCGGAGAACCATGTCCATATGGCTGTCCTTCGTAAGTAAGTGCGTCTCCAGAATTCCTGCTTAGATATATACTGACTTTAGATGCAGAGATTATGCCTCCTCACATCTTTGAACCACATTCGAAGACGGCCCTCGGATTTTTCCAGCCGTCTCCGATGGGACTAGTCAAGTGGAGCAGGTTATTTGGTGGCATCCGTGCAGATGAAGGGGGTCTGGGGTTAGAGGAGAGTTTAGGATAGGGTCAGAGATCTATGGTGTAGAGATTGGTTGGACAGCTGCTGTAATCATACAAGCATACTTGGGAGTTCACGGGATGATATCCCATTGTGTTGTTACTTTTGGGGGGTTCTCGTTCTGCTGTGGTAGATTTTAAGTCGACACTTTTTTCTCAATTATAACCGTCTTTCTTTAAACCAAATCTTTCGATTCCAACAATATGTGAATAGTGAGATGATCACAAAATGACCAAGTATTCAAGCCAACGCAATTTCAAATTTTCCAGAATTTCAACTACCTTATCGTGCACCAACCTACCTTCGCGTGTCCGGCTCTCATTTCTGTTGGAATTCCGCAAATTAAACCTGTGGCAAAATTCTATGGTATGCTGTATAACTGGAGTGAGGTTGAACAATTTGCCGTGCGGCTTTCTTCGTGTAACTGCAGGCCCCATGAAAGAGCGCGAAACCCGCCGTCTTCGACTAATAGTCTTATCAGCTGTATTGCGGCTAATATTCCGCCAAGCAACGGCCAATATTACATGGGCTATCACCGATCTAGATGACAATAATGGGGAAGTCAAACGCGGTTGAAGTTCTACGTCCAGGGATATGAATCCTTGACTTTTGCATGCAGCTATGTTTAATCATGTGATAAAACTTCGAATTTCAGGCAATTACCATTGAGGCCTGATCCTAGCTTGCTGTTGCAGGTGGACCGAGTATTTCCCCTTTAGAGTAACCACGCCAACCTCTAAAAGGTTGGAGTTCTTGAAAACTTTTCTTCCCTTCTCAGGCAGAAAGTGATGTTGTTATGTCATTGCGCGTCTACCGCCTATGATAGATTGGATTGTTCTCCATGAGTGGGGTTCTAGTTCTAGAACGAGTTATACCGATAGGGATGTGATGACCAGTGAAAAATATATTTAGCTATCGGCGAGGCCGTGGATCTGTGGTAATCTCCGGAGCAGGAGAGCGGCACGTACTTGCGAGAACAAAGGCAACGAACATGATGTGTGTGATGAGAAACCAAAATGTTCTGTGCAATTGAGATAGGTACCCATCTCGAATATGCACCATAGTGGCATATAGAAATGTATTTTTCATATTAGACGAACCATGATGCGTCGAGGTAAGCAGATGACCCCTTGATACTTGGCCTTCAAGGCCAGTGAAGGGGGCTAGGCAAAAACCTCACATGAGATGTGATGGTGCGTCGTATCGATTGAGGCTGCAAGGTAAGCTTATCCTTGTAACATAATAGCTCAGGGGTATACACGCCTGTGCCGCCAGCTTATATTGCAAGGTAAAAGAAGCGCGGGTTAATTAGACGCGGTTGGCGCGCAAGATGAATGACACGACAGAGAAGCTGAAGATAACTGCAAGCAGATAATAGGGGTGGTAAAACTATTACCAACGTTTGACCAGTTTCGTTGACAGAACGATATATTCTAGTTCGTTGCCCTGCATTCCAGACAACGTCATCCTATATAACACTACACCTTGCGGATACTAGCTAGGAGATGCTGTGAGGGATTGCAGTAGTAGACGCAGGACGTCCCGAAGTGGTTCGTATATCCTGATTCCAGGTTTTGAGTCCGAAGGATTTGAATCTTGACCGTGAAGCTATACTAAAAAGTTGAAAGGATACAGTTACGACTAGGATTGCCCTTGATTTATCTCTATCAGCTCGTATATCGATATATGTGGCTGAGGATAAAATTGATACTGTACTGGGCAGTGTGTGGAAGAATTCTAAAGAAGAAGCGGAGGTCCGGAATTGAAGAGAGGCTTCCAATTAGTAAGCAATTATCCAGTGCCGCTACAAGCTATAAGTCCGCTGCTTTAATAACCTTCCAACAATTAGCATCATCCTCGTCTATTTAAAAACAAAATACTCCTGGGACATGGATCGACAGGCAGGTCAACAATGTCAAATTATCACCACACAAAAAATTGTTGATAATACACCTTCCAATCGACAGGAGATTTTATCTAAAGCCGAAGCCGACTACAGCATAATTCACAAGTTTCATGATCATCACTGATGTGATCATATCGAATTTTTTCATTTCCAAATGTCTATCGACCTCAATTGGGAGACATTGACAACCGGACCTGATGGACTTGCGCTCGCAGAAAAGATCCGAGACTTTGTAGATACCAAGTTCCAGACCGTGACCTTGCCCCGCTTCATCAAGGGTGTCAAAGTCCATAATTTCGACTTTGGTTCAATTGCTCCAGAAGTTGAGTTAAAAGATATTTGTGATCCATTACCTGATTTCTACGAAGATATTGACGATGATTATGGAGAAGGCGATGAAGAAGACGAGGAGTCTGAGAACTCTCAAACAGATGAAGGGAACGAAGTGGCCAAGGAGTTGAGAGAGAAAAGGAAAATGGATAGAGTAGAGAGGACTGCAAATGGTTCATCACATGTATTGACTCCTCCTGCATATACTGATACACGATATCCCGGCCTACGATCCATGCAAGGTCCTGGTGACACGGGAAGTCCCTTTTTAGGTGTTAGCACACCTGGTATTCCAGGTGGAACATCAAATCTGAGTTATTTCCATTCTCAATTAGCTACTGGATTGTCTGGCACTCAAACCCCACTAGCCGCCGTTGCCGGTGCACATCTACCTCAAGGATGGTCGGATCGTCCTAGCCCATCTCTACACCTATCCGCCCTCCGTAATCAATCTCATACGCCCTTATCTCACACTGCGAGTGAAAGGTCTATGACTCCTCCGCAAATTGCGGATCTGAACCAGCAATCGCTGCGCGAGAAGGGCAGCGTATCAACTCTAGCTGCCTCCTCTTCAACAACCAGACCGGCAACACGAGACGGTGCACCCGAAAAGACGATTCCAGAAGAGCAGACTGGGGAAAGCGAAGAGCCAAGTTCACCACCACAAAAATTTCGAGAGCCCAAGGTGGAAGATCTCCAGACCGTATTCCGTGTACGATATTCTGGAAACATCAGACTCTCACTCACAGTCGATATCTTGCTTGACTATCCTATGCCAAGCTTCGTCGGCATACCAGTGAAATTGAATATCACAGGATTGTCTTTCGACGGAGTTGCTGTTCTAGCATACATTCGCAAGAGGGCTCATTTCTGTTTTCTATCACCTGAAGACGCATATGCTGCTATTGGTGCGGATGAGAAAGATGCAGATGGTTCCACCGGCATGAAAATGGGAGCTCTTTTGCACGAGATCAAGGTCGAGAGCGAAATTGGGCAAAGGGAGAATGGCAAGCAAGTGCTCAAGAATGTGGGTAAGGTAGAAAAGTTTGTTCTTGAGCAAGTCAGGCGTATCTTCGAAGATGAATTTGTATATCCTAGTTTTTGGACATTCTTGGTATGATACATGAAATGAAATTCAACTAATAATGTCAATTTATTATGAATATCAACATATCTAAGACCCGTTCTCGATTGGAGTGCCTGACTACCAACGACGATGAATGAATAGGTTGAAAATGGGAGGAGCCTGATGTCAGCAATTTCCTCAATTCGAGATCGAATCGAGTCAAGTTGTGAATACCCAGAATGTCACTGCACGCTGGTCCCCTATGAGCGATATAGAATCCTTTTCGCAGTGAACGCCCACGCCAATAACTCCAATGCCATATCCAACAATCCGAATTCAAGCTAAAGTCGCCTTAAATCCTTGATATGCCGAATTCATATCCAACTCCAGTTCTCTAGCTTTGTCCTCACTGACCTCGTCCGTTGCCCTCATTTGATTCAAGGCGATGAGCCACTGGACAATCTTCCCTCTACCCTCGAAGTCCCTGTCCGTAACCTTATTTACACTTTGTATGACGTCTGAAAGAAGTGGATGTAGTTGATCTTTTGCCAACAACCCCAACTTAAGAGCATCCAAAAATGTTATGAAATCTTGCGTCGCCTCGAGAATCAAAGTCCCGTTGGTATTATTGTTATTGGCGGTAGACGCATTAATTGAGGGCGCAGTGACGGTGCTGGGCAATCCTATTCGAAGCCTTTCCGTGGCTCTAGGAACCTCTATCTGTAAAACATGAGTTAGTTATCACAGCATTGTATCTAAATCCCCAGAGATTACGCACATCCCATTCATTTTTGAAGGTCTCCAAATCCACAAATTCCCTAGCTACACTTTCATCTGCCAATATAGCTTTGTATTGCTTCAATAATCGATCGCAAGTCTCAGTATAATCCGATTCCGGTATCGCATCCTTAAGATATGCTCTTTCGAGTTGGTCTAAAGTGATGATGATGCTAAATACTTCTGCGAGCGAATCTTGAAGGTCGCGCTCTGCTCTAGACTCTGCGAGTTTCACTTCCTAGATGTTGGAATGAGCCGGGGCTTTTTTGAGGAAATAGAGTGATTTACCTCATCCAAATTTATGGTTGCGGATAATGCGGTATTCGGTATATAGCTATGAGGAGTAGGCGCATAAGCCGCCTGTCTGTTTTGATACATATTGTTTATCTAGTACGATCAATATGCCTTCAATCTGAGCTTAGGGTCTGTCGTAGGTTGTTGGTGGGGGGAGTTTAGGCGTAGTAATCGCGCCGCCTGTAAATCGGTAACATTCTGCAGCCAAGAAAGACCAAATCAAATTGTCGAGATAATATTTCTAGGAGAACTTCTGTCAAAATATTAGATCTGTCGTCGCGTATCCTTTCTAGGAGTATACAGAAGTATTCGAGATATCATTGATGACTGCTTTGCTGTGACAAAAGATCGATCACTCACCTTACAGGGAATTGATATAGAGCTACATCCTCACCGCCTTTGATACGCTATATCGGTACTAGCTTATCGCTGTAAAGATTTCCATCTCAAAAAAATCTTAGAATTTGTTTTGCAATCTTATCACCAAAAACTCCAATTTCAACATGGCGAAAAGTACCAAAAAGTCCACTCGTAAATTCGAGAAGAACCATCTCAAGGATGCATTAGAAAAGCGCAAAGATAGCGCAAAGTATAAGCAGCGACAACAAATGAAAGCAAAGCGAACTGCACGAAATGCTAAAGATGCCGAGTTCTTGGGAGGAAAAGAAGATGGGGAGGAAGGCTCAAAAGCCAAACCATCTGCGAAGGAGGACGCATTCGGAAAGATGAGCGTTGATGATTTCTTTCAAGGTGGTTTTGAAGTTCCAGAAAAACTTGAGAAAAAATCGAAAGGAAAGAAGGGAGCAGAGAAACTAGGAAAGAGGAAGAGAACTGAGCCCGAGGAGGAAGAAGAAGATGATTCATCCGATGATTCAATTGGAGAGGCTCCAGTAATGAGTGATAGCGAAGATAGTGATGATGACGAGGAAGGGTTGACTGGTATGAGCAAGAGTGCCATGGATGCTCTAGCTGAGAAGGACCCGGAATTTTACAAATACCTCAAGGAGAACGACCCCGAAGCCTTAGATTTCGAGGACGATGCAGACTTTGCTGAAGTTGACGAATTAAGTGGCGACGAAGATGAGCAACCCCAAAAGAAGAAACAAAAGAAATCAAAGAAGGCGAAGAAAGAGGAAGTAGTGGATGAGGAAGAAGAAGAAGAGGCAGAGGAGGAGGATGCCTCTGAGGTTACAAAAGCTATGGTGAAGAAGTGGAGCAAAGCAATGACAGAGCAAAAGTCTTTACGAGCCATGCGACAAGTCGTTCTAGCATTCAGAGCAGCTGCGCACGTCAATGAAGACGAAGGAAAGGAATACAAATATTCGATATCTAACCCTGATGCCTACCACGACCTCTTGCTTGCTGCTTTGAAGCAAGTTCCCGAGGTTCTCAATCACCACCTTCCAGTCAAGGAGACTGCCGCTGGCAAAGTTCGAGTCTCAACAGATTCGAAAAAGTTCAAGACGCTGTCGCCCCTTTTAAGATCCCACATCACCTCAGTCCAACATCTCCTCGCTTCTCTATCCGATGCCTCTACTCTTAAACTTACACTCTCCTCCGTCATTCCACTTCTTCCTTATCTCTTGTCGTTCAAGAAGGTTCTCAAAAATGTCGTAAAGACTGTGGTGGACATTTGGTCCGACGCCTCGAGCACAGAAGCAACCCGAATCACTGCTTTCTTGGTCATCCGACGTTTGGCAATCATTGGCGATGCTGGGCTCCGGGAAGCCGTTATGAAGACTGTGTATCAAGGCTTACTCAAAGGGAGTCGAAATACCACCATGCACACTATTCAAGGAATAAATCTCATGAAAAATTCCGCCGCTGAACTATGGGGAATCGATCAGGGTGTTGGATATACGACCGGATTTACATTTATTCGACAATTGGCAATTCATTTGCGAAGCAGCATCACAAATAACCAAAAGGAATCGTATAAGCAAGTTTACAACTGGCAATACGTCCATTCTCTTGATTTCTGGTCTACTGTTCTAGCCGAGCACTGCAATTCTTTGAAGGAGGCCGAAACAGGAAAAGAATCTCAACTTCGACCACTCATATACCCAACCGTCCAAGTCACCCTTGGAGCTATGCGTCTCATCCCAACCTCCACTTATTTCCCACTACGATTCCATTTAATCCGCTCGTTACTCCGTCTCTCCCGAGCCACGGGAACATACATTCCTTTAGCATCTGTACTGCTCGAGGTTCTCAACTCCGCGGAAATGAAGAAACCTCCGAAGCCAAGCACACAAAAACATTTGGACTTCACAACCAATTACAAAGCTCAAAAATCATACCTTCGTACACGAGTCTATCAAGATGGTGTCGGAGAGCAGGTGGCTGAATTACTTGCCGAATTTTTTGTGCTCTGGTCTACTAGCATTGCACTTCCAGAACTCACATTACCGGTTATTGTGATGCTGAAGCGATGGCTCAAGGAAGCGTCTAACAAGAGCTCCGGAAACAAGAATAGCAAAGTAAACTCTATGTTTGTACTCCTCATCCAAAAATTGGAGGCAAACTCGAAATGGATCGAGGGCAAGAGGGCCAAGGTTGAATTCGCACCCAACGATCGAGCGGGCGTGGATGGCTTCTTGAAAGGATTTGAATGGGAAAAGACTCCACTGGGAGCATTTGTTGTTGGACAAAGAAAGCAGAGAGAGGAGAAGGCCAAGATGTTGGAAGAGGGTAGAAGGGAAGAAGATAGAAAGAGAAAATTGGAGCGAGAACAAGAAAAGAAGATAGGAGTTAGTGATGATGATTCTGAAGCGGGATCAGATGACGAAGAAGACTCTGAGGTTGGCTTTGAGGATGAAGAGTAAACTTTGGTACTTGTGGTCGTCGTTATTTCGGAAAAGTGTTGGGAATATATATCGCGGGAGTTTTGGTGACCAGAGATTGCATATCTCTATGAATGGTATATGTATGATCAGCATTAGATGTGAGGCTATAGCTATAGCTCTAGTCTTGAATTGAATTCGTATTAATGCAGCTGGCTACGGCCAACAATACTTATCTGCGACCAATCTTTGAAGAGATGCAAGTGATTTAAAATGTTACTGACAATTCTCAAGTCTTTCTGGAGATGACTAAGTTAGCCCCTTGGATCATTATCTTGATACGGGCAGGATTGAGAAAGCAATGCTAAATGTTTAGGCTCTTTTCATCGCTTAAGATGGTAAGCCAATCAACTTCCGCGTGCGAATTTCATGGGTTATGATTGGTCAATGCGAGACCAAATATGAAAGGCTTCGATGGCCCTTCATTGCTTTGCTCTTATGCACATGTTTCTTGCGATGAATTACCTCCAATCAGTGTCTCAAATACGGAGATACAAGATTAAACTTACTTCTCCAAGGTTTTCCTCAAACAATCAGATGATCATCGATCAAACTGAAAGCCATTCGAGTACGAAAATCTCGGGCATCTTTCCCCTTTCAATGAAAAGTACAGCCTATGAGACGTGGAGGCTCTCCGATGCTGCAGCAGTGGGACGTTCAGTATTGCACAATGTTATGCAGGAACTTCATTATAATACCTGCCCGTGTGGTGGATCGATTTGTTCATTGGCTTCTTGGTTGATGGAGCACGTTGTTGCTTCATCGGGTAATGAGGGGCACAGGTACCGATAGTTACGGAGGATCTATCATGCTATTTTATCTGCTTTTACCCCTCCTCATCTTTCTTTCTTCCTCTTCTTGTCATCATTGATACTTTTCAACTGCGTCGACGAGTACTATCAACTACGTACTAAATATCTTTGCCAAAGCAATGAGAGAGTATCATGGCTTCTCTTACCCTTAACATCCTACAGAAGCCTCCGACTCAAGTTTTCACTACTGGGGCGATTTTGTTGTTTTTAGCTGGTATTATCTTCATCACGAAAAGTACTTTATTTGCACCGAAGAACTCAGTGCAAGATGATGAAAATCCAAGCGCATTTAAATCATTCCTCAGATTCTTCTACGCGTCGTTTCTCAAACCACACAATGGAGATGGTACCGAAAATGGCCAGCAAGATGCACTGGAAAGTTTCTATAAAGCGCAGGCGGGCGTGTATGATGCGACGAGGAAGAGGTTGTTGAGGGGGAGGGAAGATATGCTGGCGCTAGTGGCGGCGCAATTGGTGAATAAGGCGAGTAGAGAACGGACTCATGACACGAAGCGTATTTGGGTTGATGTGAGTTCTTTCTTGTTGCCTATCACACCTAGAATTCGCATTTAGCGATGTTCATGCACCTTTTGAATCTTCAGATTGCTAATAATGTCGAGTAGATTGGTGGGGGCACTGGTTGGAATATCGAGACCATGTCTCAATATGTCTCCGTTCCAGAGTTCTTCTCCAGTGTATATCTTGTTGATTTTTCTCCAAGTCTCTGTGAAGTTGCACGCAAAAGATTCAAGCGGCTTGGCTGGGAGAATGTCAAGGTGGTATGTCAGGACGCTCGCACCTTTCGTCTTGAAGACCATGAGGATATAGATATTGGAGCTGTCGGCTTCTCGCGGTTGCCTGCTTCAAATTATTTCTCTGGCTCAGATTCGGTTGGTGGTGCGGATCTTGTTACTTTGTCCTACAGTTTATCCATGATTGTAAGTGTTCAATGCTCATATGAGTGTCATGGCATTTTGATTGCTAATCATATATAGCCTGACTTTTATTCTGTCATTGATTCTCTGGTAAATCTACTTGCTCCCACGGGAACAATCGGTGTTGTAGATTTCTACGTCCAATCTATTGTGGATCTTAGCTGTAGAAACTACACAGGCGGCGTGATAAACCGACACGTAAATTGGCTGGGAAGGCTGTTCTGGCGAGCCTGGTTTGATGTTGATCGTGTGAATCTAGAGGCTGGTCGGAGAGATTATCTCGAGTATCGATTTGGCACCGTGCTTAGTGCGGACTCGAGGAATTATCTTCTAGGTTCTATTCCTTACTACATGTGGCTTGGATGTCAGAAGAAACCTGCGGCTTCACTTGCAGCTCCAAATTATCCTCATGAAATTGTCGAGCGTCTTGATGCTGCCGCAACAGAATCTCCATACTTATCACCAATCAACCATACGAAAACACTATCCCGCACTGTCGATAGATCAACACCACCAGAAATTCGATCTAAAGCATTCGAAGCTGCCATCATAAATCTCTCGGCAAATCTACCACTCCCCTCTTTCTTCTACCAAAACCATCACTGGCGAATCCACTATGATGATCAACTCAAGAAACATACCCAATTCAAACAAGAATACATCTACGCCTTCACCTGGGAAGACACCCGTGTAGACGAACGTCTTCTCAACATTACCCGCGACGACGTTGTCCTAGCAATAACAAGCGCAGGCGACAACATCCTCTCCTACGCCCTCAAATCCCCCCGTCGAATCCACGCCATCGATTTAAACCCCAATCAAAACCACCTCCTCGAGCTCAAAGTCGCTTCCTTTGCCGCCCTCCCCTATTCCGATTTCTGGAAACTGTTCGGTCTGGGAAAACATCCCCATTTCCGCGAACTACTCCTCACACGTCTTTCTCCTCACATGTCTTCCAGAGCTTTCCAATACTGGTTAACCCATACCCACGTCTTCACAAGCAGCTCTCACGGTCTCTACGAAACCGGTGGATCCCGCCACGCCATCCGCATCATCCGTCTCTTATCCCAAACCCTCGGGTTCAGCTCCGAAATCAAAGCCCTGCTCACCTCCAAAACCCTCAACGAACAGCGGGAAATCTGGCAGAAGAAAATCCGCCCCATAATCATGAGTAGACTCTTTTCCTACCTCATCGTATCCCAAGAAACATTTCTTTGGAAAGCGCTGGGGGTTCCCAAAAACCAACTCCATATGTTGGAGGCCGACTACATAGCTTCTGAATCCGTGGCGCGCAATTCTTCGCCCCTGCAACATTCCGAGAGGGAGTTGAAGAGGAGTAAGGGGTGTGCGGTTTGGGAGTATATGACTCAGACACTAGATCCGGTTATTGAGACTTCATTGATTGGTGAAGATAACCCCTATTATCTCGTTTGTCTCCAAGGTTCCTATACCCAGAAATGTCACCCCGATTACTTGCGTCCGAAATCCCATCAGAAGTTATCACGTCATGATGCTTTCGATGGCTTGAGGATCCATACAGATGAGATTGACGAAGTGATTCAACGAATCACACCCGGGACCTTGACTATCGCGGTGGTGATGGATAGCATGGATTGGTTCGACCCGGGAGCCGAGGCTGCGGAAATGCAAATTAGGAAGTTGAATCGTGCATTGAAGATGGGGGGAAGAGTGTTGTTGAGAAGCGCAGCGTTGATGCCGTGGTATATTGCCGCGTTTGAGAGGTTAGGGTTTGCGGGAAAGAGAGTGGGCGCGAGGATTGGAGGGGCTTGTATTGATCGGTTAGTATTTCTCATGTTTAAGATTTTTGCCCATTTGCTAATACAATCAATAGTGTTAATATGTACGCATCTTGCTACTTACTAACCAAAACCGAAGATCTGGAGCCGTTGACTCCACGAGCAAGTCCTTCGGATATTTCGGGTAGACAAGGGTCTATGGATCTGGAAAAGCTGGAGATTTGACTGTTCGATGACGTCAAATTTCATAGGAGAGCTGTGAAAAGTATGGATGATGGTAGAGGGAGAAGAATTGTTTGTCCTAGGAAAGTGAGGAGTAGGTCACTTTAGATTGGTCACTTTGACTATGAGTCTGTGGCCGAAGAGAAAGTTCTTTCATCTCAATATTATATCATATCTCAGTTCTTGCCGTTCGAAGAGTACCAAAGGTATCTGAGAAACAGCCCAAGTCGACCTGCATAGAACCATCATCATGATGGCTATTAGAGTAGTAAAGTTTTTAGCCCAGAATGAAGCATCAGCGCAAAATACATCTCATAGCCGTTACTACTCTATTGTGCTGGTACTACAAAACTACATTATAAATAATCAGAATTTTCCACAACAAGCTCAAGATAACAAACCTATCCATACCAAGTAGACCATAGATAAACATCCAAGGCCTCACCTATCTAAATCAAACAAAAATCTCAATCTCATTTTCAATCTCATTTTCATTTTCTTACCGATGAACTCATCGCCCTCATTTTATCTCACTCGTCTCTCGACTCCTAACTCTTGACTCCTAACTCTCGACTCCTAACTCTTGACTCCTAACTCTCGACTCCTAACTCTCGACTCCTAACTCAAGGATAAAAAAAGCCCACCTACACCCACACCTACACACGTCTGTACTTGATAATTCTCTCATTTGAAAAAAAATAATAATAATAATAATAATGAGCTTTAAATAAACCCCTTTACGAACCCGCATCATTATTCCCCCATCTTAGTATCTTACATCCATCTTCCATATCACACAACCCCTCCCTCTATACTGTACCATCATACTCAACCCCATCATACCCAGCCACCTACCTAACCCACCCACCTAACCCACAACCCCCCATCCCATAAACTCCCCCGCACAAACCCCGATATAAATCCTTCCCCCATTCAAGTACCTACCTACCTACCTACCTACCTAGTAGATGCTGATGTACAAGTCCTATGCAATCCGTACCTACTTCGTATAC
>NGKG01000024.1:378925-389496 GCA_002162505.1 Myriosclerotinia scirpicola | reverse complement strand
GTCTTCCATATCCCATCCATATCCCATCCACCCAAACGCCCGGGCCGGGATTTTTGACGTTACAAGCTGACAATCATCCTGATTACCAATATCCATTTTCTCCCTTCTACCTCCTAACTCCTAACTCCTAAATCCGGGTATATACCAAATCAATAAATAGTTGCATCCCATCCATCCCACCCTCCTAATTATAATCTCGTAATTTTGTACCCCTTCTTGAATTCTTCTCTTTGTTCGATTAGTTAATTTTAGCTTAGCTTCGTTCTTGTCGAGTACTACTCAACGAGATGGATACACTTTGTGGAACTGAACAAAGCAAATTTCATATTAGCTTTGTATCGATAATCACAGAAGAAAGGGATTCATCAAGTAGTTGGTTGGTCATTTCATTAGCATTTCCCATATCCTCCTCCATCCCATTTCATCCCATTAATCCATCCATCCATCCATTCATATCGCTCCATTACTCCAAATACAGTTTTCATCCTCGTCTATCCACGTACGATATGTATGTATGTATGTGTGTATGAACATTCTCATCCCCATACCACTACCACCATATCTTCTTCCTCATATCATCCATGCACAACCAAGAAGCCGAGTCGACTTTTCCATCGCCCGTCCCTCAAAACCCAGAGACGACCGATGATTAACAGCAAGAGGTAGAGGAAATGTTTTCGTCATGAAACATATGGCGTATGCACATCATTTCGCCATGTCATATGCAGTATGTCGCAACGGGGAAAACCAACGTTGAAAAGAAAGAAGAAATATTGGTGCTTTATGCTTATTTCACCCTGCGCTAGGAAAGAAATAAGAAAATACGAAAATAGCTGCTCCGCGAACGCCCAAGAATGATGATGTGGTTGAGGACCAACATCGAAGATATTGTATGTACAAGGCGATTTGATGAAATTGGGTGATCGATCGGTTATTGAAAGACCAAGAGATGTTGAGAGGGTGGTACCCTCAGGTATGTCAGTATAGTAGGTCGAAGATAAGGATGTGTTGCAGTCCGACATGGACTTCTATCACGACTAGGTACAATTAGTATCAAACGTGGCATTGATCTAGCAGAGTTGGAACATACCTTTTACACCATTCCATACGCCAATTCGTCCCACCTAACTGGAAATAGCACTATTCGTGTTCTGGGAATTTTTCCAGACGCCTCCACCAACAGCTCTCGAGATACCAACTCCAACACCCACGGCAAGAGCGATGACAACCAATGCAATTAAGACCTTCATCCAAATTCGTGTCTTTCTATCGAAACCGGCCATGCAACCGCAGATGCCTGCACTTATCCTCTCATGTTTCATGGCCTTCTTCTTCCTCTTCATTTGTTGCTGGCCTGGCCATACCGTACATTCCTGGGTCGCGCCTGTCTTGGCCTTGGACAGCAATCCTCCGCTCTTGGTTGTTTGTTGTGGTGTAAGGCAAGCTTCAACATCTGTCTCATACGACGTGATGTTTTGCTTCGATGAGGATTTCTGCGCTTCGAGCGAATATCGTGTAGGGTTAGGGTTGTAGAACGGAGAGAATGGCGAGGTTTCTTGGGAGAGGCTGATCTTCTCGTAGCGGGTTTGAGATGGGCTTAATGAGTGGGTGGATTCGACATCTTCAATTGTGCTAAGAACGGATTGATTGGATTGTGTGCGGGAGGGTGTAGGTCGATCGATGGTGAGGACGTTTGTGCTGACCAGAGTCGATTTCTCATCAACAGGAGAGGACATGATGAGATTGACTTGATGTCCTTTCTCTTGGATTGAGATTGAGAGGAGGGTGTTTTGTTTGTTCGAGGTAATGGTATATTAATGCTCGAAAGAGGAATGGAAGTTGTGATTGATGCAAAGGTTTCTTTGGATAGGTAGGGAGAGGTAGGGAGAGGTAGGTTCGTAGAAACTCTATTCGTGATTGCGTACTCTTTTCGAAACGAGGTAAAAGGAAGGACTTTCTATTTTTGAATGATCTTCGGAACGATGTTTTGAAGAAGCCTTTTCTTTCTCTAACAAACTAACAAACTAACAAACTGACAAACTTGACGAGCAATTATTATTTTCGAATACAGTTTGGGACGATTGATTGATTAAGTTTTCCAAGGTTGTATTTAAAAAAGTTGGTTGCGAATAACGATTCAATGGATGGATGGATGATTTGAATGAATGGTATGGTATGGTATGGTACTTCGTATGGTTGAGATATAAGGCTTGTGATTCGTCTCGGGTGTTGCTCACAATCTAAGCGTATCAATTTTGGTGGTTGATGTAGGTAGTTGTAGTGGCGGAGAGAGTACGATAATAATAAACAAAATTTCCAAGAATCAATTAACTTAAATGATCGAATGGTATTATTGTATTAATTTGTATGGGAAATCAAGATAATCAAAAAGAAGTAAGTGAATGATGGAGTAGGTAGAGAGGGAGGGAGGGATCGGATGAGATTTGAATGAAAGTAGGTATGCTTGCTACTCGAGTATGTACGAAGTATATAGTACCGGTATCTTGCTGTTGAGATAGATAGACAGATAGATGCTAACAACTAAACGTGCTAATAATGTTAGATACTGTTGAGGAAAGATAATAATAAGTGTATGGAGCTGGCCTGGTCTAATCTTGGCATATTCCACTATTCCACTATTGCTATTAGCCATTCATACCTACCCATAGCTAGTACTACTGTACTAGGTACTTTATTTGAAGTTCAAACTTCGTCTAACCCAGCCGAGCCAACTTCCCGTTGTCTACTCACTCCACAGACATCTATCCACCATACGGTTCATACCTATCCACCAAGTAGCTTTAGTATCTATTATCTATTATCTATTCCCTCAATCCTCATACTTATCCACCGAGTAACTTAGTATCTGTTATCTATTCCCTCAATCTTCATTCATACCCATCTACACTCATTCTTAAGCCTGGCCTACTTCAACTCTACATACAAGTTTTCTCTTCACCTGAGTAGCACTTCTACTCAAATAATAATTTCACTCTAACTAGCTCTGGTCCTTTCCGTTAAAAGAAGCTGATCCCTTCCTGTTCCTAGATATCTAATGCTAGATTCTATCTACTAATCTCTTTCGAGATTCAAAGTTACACTCAGACCCATTAAAAGTCACCTTATTACCCCTAATAAATCCTTGTACAGCGCGGAGACTAACTTCATTGTGGAAAATTTAGAATCTTGGATAGAGATCGGATACGCTCGTTGCGTGTAAATTCGATATGCGAAGAGCCTGTCATTTCAATGTAGCGGTAGAAAGTTGGATCTTCAAGACTTCATCTACGTACTACTCGTAGAACTATTGGTCAAATTTGTAATGGATTTTGTGTGTGATTACTATTCCGGAGAATGGATGATGTTATTCACACTTCAGTGCGTATAGTACAGGTAACACGACCGTGAGTAGTTAATTCATCGCCGTTTATTGCCAACACGACTGCACGCACAGAATGGTTTTCTCATGGAAGGGGATTTTCCCGTATGCACACTTCGTACTAAAAGTCGTATGTGTTAAGGTCATCTTGTACGCTTCAGCGTTACATACAAGCAAGCTGCCGGTAAAAATATTGATTTGGTATCACTCCCGATGTAGTATCACTGTATGACAGTATGACAGTATGAGAGATAGGGAATATGTACGGTAGAGACTCAAGACTCAAGAGAATCCATCAGATCCACGTTCAGGGTCTTTCATGTGCCTACGTTATTTACCGTGTAGGGTTTGTTGCAGTCATGAGTACATATTACTGGTGCTTTTCGCCTTAGGTGGATGTTTGAATAGTCTTATATCTAACACCAGCTTTGGTACTCCATATATATTCTATTTCTATCTTGAGCCTTGACGCGTCGCAACTTGCCTTCGTATCATAGTGGCTATACAATCAGTATCTGCTGGAGATAGAAGCGAGTACAGCAATACGATAAGAAACAGCCCCTTCGCTCAATCTAATACTTATATTATCTGTAATGTCCCGAGTCACAGGCCATGCAAGATACCCACATACCAGATGAAAGACACTCATGATATGGACCCGAGTTGATACATAGGAAGGTAGAAGCGACGACAACAATGAGGAAGTATCGTATATTCTAATGCCTTCATTTCTCCAAAGGTTCCCTCTTTGAATCTTTCCAACTGTTCTACTTTTTACATCTAAAACTACTAGAGTACATATCCCATCTTCCAAAATCGACAAACCACCGACCGACCGGACGCACACCCCAAACTAAATTAACCTTCCACGCCTCAAACCAACATGATGGCAACATCAACTAAAACTCACGCATGCATCCACCTCCACCACCCACCACACTATTCCCCCTTTACGCTTTAGCTCCGGGGAAATCCACCATCCAATCACAACCTCCAAACCTCGCAAACCATGCTGTCTAGATTCTACAAAGTGCCGTAGTAAAAAAAATTCTAATCCGCGGGGTCATTTTCTAATAGGTGCGCTGCGGTGCGTGGACACTGGATTCACTGGATTCCATGCATCATGCATGAACTTGCCATTATTTCAATTCATTTCAATTTTCCTCCCACCCGCTATCTCGCATACGAAAGTTTCTCAAACAAACATGAAAAAGTTAAAAGACGAACCCAAACAAATGAAAATCTCAAACTGTTGGCGGATATGCCGACATTATCGCGATGTTTTTTATTTTCTCGTTCCGTGATACCATACCATCACAACACAATAGATGCGCTGTACACTTCACAAATCAAACTTGAACATCCATCATCCATTCTATCAAAACAAAATTTTCTTTTTTTTTCTTCCTCAAATCTAATTCTTCCGCGTTAACACTTGTCATAGATCTAGGAGGGCGGCGATTCTACTATGCAGCAAGAAGTTCAACTACTTGTAGTCTGTATATCTTCAAAGAAAAACTAGATAAGGACAAACGGCCCGTCCGCAAAAGCCACCACATTTGTTCTGGACAACGGAGGCTTGGCATTCCCCGGCACAAGCTCTCTTTCTCTCACTCAGAAAAGGCATCATAATAATCAAAGTCATCCATAGGACCACAAGAAGCATTCTCGCGAAACTAACATATTTCTTGGAATATAGCTTGATTTTCTAGTTAGTGTGCTGGATTTTTAGATCGGATCTCTTGGGTATTTGATATATCATATCTGTTAGCTTGTTTAAAGATGCATGTTATCAGGATCGGAAAATCCCCAGACGCCAACTTGCTCGCTCTCTACAGACTACAGGCTAGGTATGGATGGGATGGTGCAGCGTGCGTCTATTGTTAGTTTGGGAGGGCTTGGATTTTGGAAAGGTCATGTGAGGTAAAGGGAAATCTGGTGAGTGGGCGAGCGAGTGGGAGGTTCAGCTAGTCAGGGGGAAGCCGCCACAGTGGAAGATGGGGGTACAGTAATTAGTACTTTGTAGAGCGCGGGGTTTAATTTTAGTGCATGCGTGGGGGAGTTTTATTTGTATTTGTATTTGTATGCAGATTATTGGCAATATTGTTATTATACAGGCGGTAGGTAAGTAGGTTGTGGTATTAGACGGCGATGTATGGTATATTGAACATCCCATTTCTCTTTCTTGATGCTTGTTATTTCCATCAATCATCTTTTGCCAAGGGCAGGATGTTATTTTTGCTCTGCTATAGATAGATGGCTGAAGAGTTTCGCCACGCTGTTTTCTCAATATTCTTTACTATTCTCACCACCGGACTCAATATTATGCGGTATCAATCTTCTCATTGTTTTGCTTGCCTTGTCTTTCTACAGCTTGCGCAGTTAGTCAGGAGTTAGCGAATCTCAACTTCTCGGCTCGGTGCAAGTTCACTGTTTGATGCATCAGCAGTAACGGGATTCAAAACATACAAATCTCTATGATTGCTACTATATTACTTGCGAAACGAGATTGAAGATCTGAGTACACCTAGCTACTGCCCCTTCAAGTGATTCATAAATCAGTGTTATACACTCAAATAACTCATCTTCTTCCGAGTTCGCAAATAAACTACGGTTGGTATCAAGTGTTTCTACCACAGTGAATCATTCAACCTCATTTGATGTTATGGCAATAGAATGGATGCCGGATATTAAAACTCCATCTCTCTCATACAGTGAGTACTAATGGTACACTATTATATTACGCACAATAACAAACATCGCAATCTCGACCACTCTCATCCCATGCCTTCTCCATACATCCTCCCCTTACAAACTCGCCAACCCTTTCTCCCCCAACCAATCCAACCAAACACCATAAGCTGCACTAGCATTATAATGTAAATTAATGCCGTGTCCAGTATTTGGCTGTATATACGACTGAAAATTACTCGAATTAACCTTTGGGAAATTATCCGCCACCATCGCAGCCAAAGAATCCGCAACCCCTCCAGTAGCAAGACAATCCAATCCGCAATAAGGCAAATCATAATCACCATCTATAACCATGACCGGCCCCGCAAAATCATTCGCCATAGGTAACGAACCCAACGTCAAAAGTTCTCCTTGCGTAACAGTTTGCTTGGTACTTTCGGCATACGTAAGGATAGATGGATCATAAAAGTTCGGTTTGAGGAACAGATATTTATTTGCGGCCGCGTCAGATGATACCATATATCCTGCGGGCACCGCTTCAGGTCCTTGAAGCGAAATATTCGCAACCCCGATATTCGTCGTCAGATTCGCGAATCTCGCCGGTTGATTCTCCTGCGCTTGTTGAAAGTTTCCTCCCGCGGCAAAATACGGGACGAATGAACTATTCATCGTGAAACCGGTGAGGACGATGCCGTCGCTGATGTTGGGATATAAGTGCGCTAGCGCATATGTTTGGGCGCTTCCGAATGAATGTCCGATGTGGACAACACGCTTGTAGGATTTTCCGGGGGCGGATGGAAATGTGCCGGTTCGGAGCATGTTGGTGAGGGCGGCGGTGGCGGAGACTTCGATGTAGGATTGGATTTCATTGAGGGGGTCGCCGTGAGAGGATTGGCCGGTTCCGAGTCGGTCGAAGGAGAGGGTGTGGTAGGAGTAGTTGGTGGTGGCGAGGTCGATGTAGGAGTAGTTGAAATTGTTGTAGGGGAGGTCCCAGTAGGTTTTGTCGAAGCCGATGCCGTGGGTTAGGACCTGTGAGAGGGGGTTAGTTGCGTGCTAATGAAGATGTAGCGGCCATCAAAGCAAGTACTACTCACTCTCACCAAACCCTATAGAAAAAGGAGGATTTACCTGTATCGTCGGGTTACTCGAATTATCCACATCGGGTTTACAATACATAGTACTAATGTTATAAGTACCCGCCGTCGTCTGATATCCCGACAACGCTATCTCCGTAAAGTTTCTTCCTTGCTGTGTTACGTTTAGAAAGAAATCCGGCGTGGCAACATTGGTGGTGGGGATTTCGATGTTGAATACGGCTTGTCGAGCGGAAATGGTAACGGGAATGGTGGCATTGATGCAGGTTTTTGCGGTGGCTGTTGCTGTGAGGAGAGATAGGGCACTGAGGAGAGGGGTGTGGCTTTTCATTGTGAGATGTGTTGTGGATGAGGGATTGTGGTTGTGGGAACGTGAGAGAATGTAAGAGAGGGTGGATAGGATAGGAGGAGAGTGTATAAGGATAATAGTCGTATAGGTTTGGGATGGTGATTATATAGGTTATATAACGACGAAGTAATTGTCAATTTGTCTTGTAGGTAGAGAGAGAGGAGAATTTATCATTAATAGTACGAGTACAAAGTTATATATATGTAGACCTCAATCGCACCTGCTATACCGTATATCAATAACTACCAACAACAAGTTGGTATAGCTATATACTACAGTCTCTTCGTTGTTACATCATAATAATCCGAGCATTGAACAATTAGACTGATAGCTAGACTGATATGACAAATATCAAGATGCATCCCCCCATCTCATTTAACCCATTCAAATCATTTTACCATCGCATCAATTCTATCATTCCTCAAATTCGATCGACAATGATAATGTGAAGTCAAGTTTTCACTTGACATGATACGACAAACAAATAAATAGCTTTACTGTACCAATTCTCTCTCGATTGGTTTGATATGCATGGTTTCTTACCTCCATCTGGTTTTTCCTTGTGGTGATCTATACTTTGGTTTTGCTTTAGTATTGTATTGTATTGTAGGTATTGTATTGTAGGTATTGTATTGTAGGTATTGTATTGAAATTTAAAGCTCCCTCACTACCAGTAACACCACTGATAACCTACCTACCACTAGAACCACCTGAGCCCCTAGAAAATACATATATATCATATCCCATTCCACCCAACACCAAAAGCCCCCACCCTACCAAAGAAATCCGGAGCGAAACTTGAAAGTTCATAAATGATCCTGGATTCTAAATTCATTCATTCATTCATTCATTCATCTTCCATCAAATAACCTACCTAGTATCTAGTATGTACTTCTCACACCGTACCACGCGTACCTTGCAGCTAGGTACCTACCTACCTAGTAAGTATTTGGAATCCGCCACTTGATCTTCGACTAACTACCTAGTGGGTACGTACTTAGATATCCACTAGTTCAAACTACCCGCTACCCGCTACCCGTCCACTACCCCGCTGCCGTCCTCATCCGAACACTACAATTACAGTAGTTCCACTAGTGGGTGTTCGGATGTTGGGGGTACGGGATACGGGATACGGGATAAGGGATACGTCATTTGTTTTTGTTTTGGCTGTGCTGTGTTGTATGTGGTGTGTGGTATATTATATGCGCTTTTCAACTTGTTTGGACTTTGAAAAGATGTATTGAGAGTGAGGTCCAAGGGTCGAGAGGGGTTTCTAGAGTGCGGATTTGATTTGTTTTATGTTATATATACTAGGTATATGAGGTATATGTTGGATTTGAAGTGTGAAAATTGTACAGTAGGAGTTTTGGAGTTGAGAGTGCGGTGGGTATGTTTGTTGATCTTGGGGATGGGAGATGTGTATAGGGAAGGATGATGAGGTGGAGCTGGAAAGTTGGAGTTGGAAATGGAGGGAGAGTTGGAGTTGGACGGGAACTGCAATCAATGGCAGTTGGCTCACCAAAGTTGGGGGTAAGCAAAGTATTAAGTATAATGCTTTTTCCGGCAGGCTCGTTTATGCAAAGGGCCTGCGATGTATGAGCATATGGAATTCCAACGTTGGATATACCAACTTCTATAGCAATAGGAATTCGGAGATGCAGATGAAATCCATTGGATACCTACATACAGGTAGAAGTTTCGGATAGTTTAAGTTTTGATCTCTGTTGTACATTGGTACGATTGCAGTGCAAGGACACATGGAGGATATATAGAGGACACATGGAGGATAGATGTATACTAGGTAGTTCAATCGGATAGGTGTATTGACAGTATTGTACAGTATTCGCTGAAGTTTAATCTATCAATCCATGGCCCGAAGCATCGGTTGCTCATGTGAAGCCCTTACCCCTCCTCCTTTTATGAGTGTAGCGTAATAGCTGCGAAAGTCCATCTTCTCCATCTTCTCCATCCACATATATATAGTACACACTTATATTGTAATTCCCTCCCCGCAACCCAACACTCCTCCACCAGTACATTTCCCCCTCCCTCCATAAAAGCTACCGTACATGAAGTAGAGTATGTAAACTACTACAAATCAGCATCAAAATTCCTACCATGTTATACTGAACAAGCTACGCATAGAATATACATCATCAATAACAGAAGCATCGTAAGAAACCTTCCATTCCAAGTTCCAACAAAAGCAACATACTCAACCTCAAATAAACGGTGCAAGATTCCCATAACACTCGACTCGTTCGCTGGAGTAATACCTTGACTATTCGTAACGATAGTTCCGCTACTATATAGTAATACTTAGTATAACAGCTATGAAATTCACAAGTATCCTTGCTACCGAGATGAAAAGTACGATTGCGATGCCTACCTTGCCTCTACATAGGTAAGCAGAAAGACCGACCGATAATATGTCTTCGAGCAGTAATGATGAATTTTTGGCTTTTGGTGGGAAGAATTCTAGAGGTTTGGGGAAACTAAAAAGCCCTGTAGAGCGAGAGGGAAGGAAGGATGGAATTGATTGAGGAGAGGATGTGTTTGATCAATGAGATAGGAGAGAAAAGGAGAGGAAGAGGAAGTGGAAGTGGAATGATATGAGAATATAGTGATTGAGATTGAGATTGAGCTTGAGCTTGAGCTTGCTTGGTGTCGACACTCGAAGAATGAAAGAGATAGAATGGACGGAGACGAGTACGCTGTTGTTCTGTATTTGTATGTAACTATGGTATAAGTATTGGACTTATTTCCTCTTTTTATTTCTCACTTATTGCTTAAAATGCTCAACATCCCAAATTTAAAGTTTCAGATCTATCCTCTCCTTTACCTCCTCATCAGCCTCATTCTCTTTTTCTTCAATATCACGTCCCGCATCCGCATCCTCTTCCACATCAGCCTCCACATCCCATTCCAAATCGCCATAGTCTTCCTCTTCCCCATACTCTTCCTCTTCCTCATACTCTTCCTCTTCCTCTTCCTCTTCCTCATACTCTTCCTCTTCCTCATACTCTTCCTCTTCCCCATCACCCTCCCCACCCCC
>NGKG01000024.1:358447-373869 GCA_002162505.1 Myriosclerotinia scirpicola | reverse complement strand
GTGAGGGGGGTATGGAGGGGAAACTTACATTGGATATGGCAGAACTGAGGGTGGGTTTTGGGGTTGAGGACTTGGCTCCGAATAATCTATTCATCTTGATGGATGGATGAGAGCGTGCTCAAACTTGAAGTTTGCAGTATGTGATGAACTTTGTGCAGAGATAGTTCTCTTGAATACGAAGTATGGTTAATAAGTAGGTAACTTTTGAAAGTCTAAGCTGTGGCTGTATGATTGTTCGGAAAGATGAAGATGCACCAGTGGTTATCAGTGATTGGCTCTGAATCTTACCCAGGATCTGTCTCGGTTAACTTACCTTTCGTGGAATTTATCACGTGGCATAAACAAGGATGCATATAGGTATTCCATCATATCAGACACAGACATATCCATGGATATGCACGACACGCTGTCAGTTGCTTCAAGTGAGAGTTTCACATGAAATAATGGAATTGTCTATAGATTCTAGAATGGGGTGTGTATAGTATATCTGACTGAAGTAATATATGCATATTTGATGTAAAGCACAAAGAGCAACAGAGATTGACCTACCTAGGTAAATCTATCTACAGTACTGTCTGTGATCATGATCATGATCATGATCATGAGGGGTTCACATGAACTGTTTGTTGGCTCTCCTATCTGATATCATATCAGATATCAGAGAGAGAGAACGGACCGCCCTGGTGACATAGCGTTGTCTGTTGATATCAATGAAAGAGCTTGAGCAAGGCAGAAAAAACAATCAATTTGAATCACTTCTTCCCACCGCCCTGAATCACCCTAAGCCAGACGAACCTATTACTACAATTTTGAGATTTGAGCAACAGAAGAGAAAAAGACAAGACCACAAAGAGACCCAAACAACTTTGAACCCCACCATTAAAACCATGATGAACTGTTGAACCAAGGTTTTTGGTTTTTCCAATATTCATGATTGATTTAACAAAATCCCATTGTGCTTCTTAAAATTATCTACCTATCTTTCTTTTCCCTTAGCCACCTACTTTTGAGATACCCTTTTTATTTTTCACTTGACTCTATCTGTCGAGAGCTCACTTTCTCAATCATATCATCCATCCTTTGGGCAAAGAACTAAGATTAAGATATAGCAAGCAACAAGTGCAACAAGTGCAACCAACAAGTGCAACAAGTGCAACAAGTCCCAACTTTCTTGAAGATCTTACTACACAAATCCTTTTCAGTGCAGGAACTGACTGACCTTGCCCCGACTTGACTTGAACCTTACACCTACACCTACACCTACACCTACACCTACACCTACACCTACCTTTTGCTTAGTCGGCGCCGAGAAGCTTAGATCTTTTGAAGAACATCGGCTCACCTCCCTCACTTGTACAATAAATTACAATTGGAATCCAGGAAATACTTGGTAAGTTATATATATTTATTTCATCATCTATTTCACCATCTATCAAATTATCTACCACCAAACTATAGCTACACCACCACCACTCACTCACTCACTCACTGGTGGAAGCGCACCTGGGCAGGGCTGAGAGTCGCGCGCCCAAATCAAGGCACCATTCACCGACTAGCCACAAAGTCCTCTATTATTATTCCCCAATTTTCCAATTGTACATGAATCATGATGTGATTATCCACTTACTTCTAAAACATTATCACTGACCTCACATCTTTATTTATAGTCATACTCACCATCATTGACACTTAACGAAACACGATACGATTTCATAGATAACGGGAGCATACCTGCAGGCGCGAAACATTTCCATACATTACCATTTTTTCCTTGTGGGGAGAAATACATCATATCTGTGGCTCTTCAGCGATTGATTCGCCGCATGTTCAATTTCATTATACCGACATAAAAACAATACCCCATATCTCCATCTACCACCATTTCCTTGGTGGCAGACGAGCGCTGTTACATAAAGCATCATGTTTTGGCGTTTCGGCGGATATGCCAACCTTTCTACCATCGATAATATTCTCGACAAAGAAAATGTTACATTAGAAGAGTTACTGGATGAGGGTGATCTCATACAGGAACTAAAACAACACAACTCAAAGTTGATCGAATATTTCCGTGAAGACAAGATCTTGGCGAGGCTCCTGGAATATGTTGTGGCTCCTAAATTGGAAACTGTCGCAACAGAAGATAGAGCGGGATCGAAAGAAGCATCAAGCTCACCCAACTCAAAGGGCAAAGTCCGATCGTTCTCACTATCTCTTCAGTCCGTTGGAGATGATGACGACGAGAAGGAAAAGAAACGCAATCGCTATGCGTACGTCGCAGCTGAAGTCTTGTCCTCGGATAATTGGTCGATTTGTGAAGCTCTGATGGAGAATCGACCAATGTTGCGCAAGTTTTGGGAATTCTTGAAACTTCCTGCACCTTTGGATCCCTTACAAGCTAGTTACTTTACGAAAGTCAATGAGACTCTCTTAGATAAAAAGACTGAGGAGATGCTTGATTTGTTAAAATCAATAGATGGTACAGTCAAGAACATGCTTCAGCATGTGGATTCTCCTATGATTATGGATCTTCTTTTAAAGATAATCAGTTTGGAGAAGGCGGAAGGAGGAGCAGGAGTCATTGATGTATGACGGCCCCCAATTCTTCCAATTTTCATTCGGTTTGCTAATTCTTAAAATAGTGGCTATACTCCCAAGATTTGATGCCGATCCTTCTCTCGTTCCTGTCATCCGAACACAGCTGGGCAACACAGACTTCGGCGGGAGATTTTCTCAAGGCGATTATTACTATTTCGGCCAATGCCTCGCAAAACGAGCAATCATGCATAGGACCAAATGAGCTTACTCGCCAGCTTGTCTCGCAGCCATGTATTGAAAAATTGATTTCCGATATGCTAAAGGGTGGAAATCCGTTGACTGTTGGAGTTGGTATTGTTATCGAAGTCATTCGAAAGAACAACTCAGATTATGATCCAGAGGTTGGAGCTGAGGCTAATGCAGTACCATCCAGCCGTGATCCTATATATCTCGGAACCCTCCTGCGAATGTTTGCCAAACATGTCCCCGATTTTATGGACCTCATTCTCAGTCCCAATCACACCGTTGGAGGAGGTGATGGACCAGTAACAATACAAAGAAAAGAGTTGAGTGCTGCTTTCGGCGGAAAAATTGAGCCTCTTGGATTTGACAGATTCAAAACTTGCGAGCTCATGGCTGAACTCTTACACTGTAGCAATATGGGTTTGTTGAACGAGGTTGGCAGTGAAGAGTTTGTCAAGGCCCGAGACGTAGAGAGGGAACGATTGAAGGCTGAGGGCAAATTGAACCCATTACCTACGACCTTAATGTCCGAAGATGATCTTACGATGAAATCCTCCACCCAGACACGACTAGGCTCCCCAGATGGTTCTAGGAAATTGGAGGTTCAAAATGCCTCTGATGATGATGGATTTGAAGAAGTTACGCACGCTACAGAACTTGGTGATGATGCCAAGGATGATTTTGATGAGAAACATGAAACTGAGGAAACTCTTCTTAATTCTACACAGCCACCTCTTTCCTTCCTCGACAAGGATGATGAGGAATTTGTTGATGAACCTTTGAGTTCACCAAGACTACAACCGCTTACCGACGAGCATACTTTACAAGAACCAGAGATGACTGTCCTTCCACTTTCTCCAACCAAAGAACTTTCTCAACAAGTTGGCTCTCTAGGGTTCAACGATGAGGATACGACTATGACCTCCCCCCCATCTTCTATTGACGCCAACATCTTTGATGACAACGAAGATTCTTCTGATGGCTCCCACAAAAATACCCCTGATTCCTCGGACGGTTCTAATGAAGGGCAGAATGTGGCTTTGGAACCACCCACTGAGTCTTCACCCACAGAAGAGATCCCTCATGCTGCTGAAGTGATTCCTCTTCCGGAAGATACTCCAGCACCTTTGTTTTCCAGGAAGACAGGATCGATGGAAGTCAATCCATCAGCTGCCGTCCCTGGCGATGGTAACATGAGTCTTGACAGTGTCGATACTACAATGGGTGATGCCGGTGACAGTAACAATTCTGTACTGATGGGGAATACGGAGCAGCATTCTCAGAACCCAACCATGGAACTTACAGGTGCTCCTGTAGTTGGGGATTACCTTAAAATGCAATTTGTTGAACATAAGGTTGTACCAACAATTCTAGTAAGTTCCATCGACCTTCAAATTTCATACGCGAATTAACCAATGTAGGATTTCTTCTTTCGATTTCCATGGAATAACTTTTTGCACAATGTCGTATATGACGTTGTACAACAAGTCTTTAATGGACCCATGGATCGTGGATACAATCGATCACTTGCGATCGACCTCTTTGAGACAGGAGACATCACAATGAGAATTGTTGACGGTCAAAAGAAGAGCGATGAGGCACAAGAAAAAAACAAGATGCGACTTGGCTACATGGGTCATCTTACACTTATTGCCGAGGAGGTTGTGAAGTTTACGGAACGACATCCCCCAGAGCTCTTATCCGAATCTGTTCTAGAGAGAGTCATGATCGGTGATTGGATCCCATACGTGGAGGTCACCCTAGCAGAAACTCGAGAGCGAGACAATGCCATTCTCGGAGGGGTCAGACCAGATATGTCAGTTGGTCCACGACAAGCAGTCATGAATGCAGTAAACGCAGCCAATAATTTTGGAAATGCATCATCCGCTCTAGCCGACGCAGGCCTTAATGGTTCAACAGGTCTTGATAGCATTGACCTTGCTAACAACAACGGAAATGGCAACAGCTTTATCACTGGAGGTACATTACTGAGCGGCTTTGGAAGTTCCAGCGATGAAGAAGACGATGAAATGGATGAAGATAATGACGAGGAAGGAAAAAACAGTAGTGGTGGTACAACGGCAGAAGTGGGTCATTCTGTTCCTCCATCAGCCCCCAATCTTGATAAATTCGACGACCTAGACGTTGATTATGAATATCTGGAGCAACTCGATCGCGAATCACCTCTCTTTCCTCAAGAAAGGGACGAGGATTTCGATCCGGCTAGTTCTTAATCTCAGTAAAAAACACATGTTGTCTTCATTTTCTTCTTGTACAGTACGAATTTCCGGCACTTTATTCCCAAACAACATTACAAGTGGCGTTTTAAGATCTTTGGGGCTTGTTGTTTCTGGCTTCAGAAATTTAGAAGACATTAATGTTGATATGAAACGAGGAGTACTGTTGGAGTTTTTCTCTTTCCTTAAATCAAGAGAAAGAGATTCAATTTTTTGAAAATCAATCCTTTACCCCTGTTTCTGAAGTGGTGGTGGTGGTGACAGTTGTGATGTCGATCTGGTGTTTGAATAATGATTAGTGTCCGCAAATCTTTTTTTAACTTTGCTCCCGAGTGGGTGGGCTAATTATCTACTATCATCTTAACTTGCCATTTATTTGCCATTTACCCATTTTGCTTTTATCCGCCGCTTATCTTTCCGCCTTTGGAACACAGCATATTTATAATTTATAAATGAAATATAACCTCGAAATATATGCTGACATTCTTGCAATTAGTTTTCCCGCTACATAACTACACCTTCAACAACAACATCTACATCGGATCTTTCACCTCCTTCAGCACCTCCGCCCCCTCCGCCGCCTCTCAATATTCCTCCTAGCCGTGCCAGAAGACAGTTGGCGGCGAGGTTGGCGTTGCATAGTAAACAGAAGTTGGGTAATGGTGAGAAGGTTGCGGGGGAGGAGAGGGAGGCGAGGGGTATCAATCCCTTTAAGGTGGAGGGTGAAGATGATGAGGATGAGGATGGGGAGGGGAGTGGGAGTAGTGATGAGGAGGAGGGTGGGTTTGGAGGGTTTGGAAGGAGTGGGTTTGAGCCTAGTTTTGAGGATGGTGGGGTGGGGGTTAGTGTTACGAGGGAGGCGAAGAGGAGAACGAGTTTGGAGGATGAGGATGATGATGAGAATGGGGCTGGTGGTGGTGTGGGAGGTGTACGAACGAGAGGGGAAGAGGTTATGCGTGTGGGGATGGTGGAGAATGTGGATGGGGATGGAAATAAAGATCTGAAAGAGAGTACTAAGTTGCCGGCTCAGGGTATTGATGATGGAGAGGGCGATGGAGAGTTGGTGCACATTCAGCATGCGGAGATACAGGATGTGGGGGAGGGTAAGAAGGAATAGGGGGGATCGAGTTGGTATCGTTTGATTCAATTGCATGCATGGAAGGGAAGGGTGGCTATTTGATGACATGTGCGTGGGGGGATGGAACTTTTGTACGATATTTAGGTTATAAGAGATCATGATGCATGGGTGGATGGGTAGGTGGGCAGGTGGGTGGCATTGTATAGCGGGTTCTCTTTTTATGGGGATGGGAGGTGAGGTTATGAGGTGATGAGACAAGATGACATGAGATGAATAAGAGGGCTTGGGATACGAAGAAATGAAGAATTTGTATAGATAGTTTGTTACGTATGTATGAATGGTTGGTTACATTTACATTTACAGGCTGACTACAGGAAATTGGTTGTTTGGGTGTGATGATGGTGAAGTGAATGAGGTAGGGTTTATGTATTGATCTAGTGCTGTCGTCAGTAGTATGGATGGATAGGGAGGACTTGGTATAATGGAGATCTCTAGTAGGGGAAGGGAAGAGGGGAAGGGAAGGTATTTGTCTG
Organism: Myriosclerotinia scirpicola; assembly: GCA_002162505.1. Classification (NCBI taxonomy): domain Eukaryota; kingdom Fungi; phylum Ascomycota; class Leotiomycetes; order Helotiales; family Sclerotiniaceae; genus Myriosclerotinia; species Myriosclerotinia scirpicola. Next base: position 367,243 of record NGKG01000024.1, on the reverse strand, counting down.
TGTAGGGGAAATAGATGGGTTTCTTCATTCTAACGGTTGTTACAATCATTTGTCGGTTCCAAAAGATGCTGCTGCTGGAAACTGATAACTGGGAGGGGAGTGTATGAATATAATGTATGGATACAGTATTAGCACTGGTGGAGAAAATGAGCCCATGATGTGACAATTGAGATGGCTCTCGGTTTATAATCATCTCCTTGCGAGATGAAAGAAGCGTTCGGAGTCTGATATCCTCAACAATCTTAAGCTCACCGGGGATTATTCGCCCTGGTGCTCGAATTCCTTATCTTATCGCCGTCACACTAAAATGTACAGGGGTAGCAATCAATATTATCAACATCTCATGTTACCATGAATTCCCCTCTCGCCAATTTCTTTCCATTCTTCTCTATATGCACGGGTTAGTATCACAATCTACATTTAAATGTGCCCGCGGTCTGCGAGCTGCGAGACAGCAAAATGCTGTGTTAAATTTGCATAAAAATGCCTTTCGACGATTCTCAAGAGCGTCGCCACTTCAAAGGGAAGATGTTGGTAGAGTGGCAATAGCCTCGGAGGATCAAGCTTTGATTGAAGCTCAGATCTTAAAGCAAGACTCTAAGAAGGAGTCTGAAAATGAAGCCGTCGAAAAAGAGCAAGGGGCGATGTCGAGACGTCTCTCTGAAGCTACTGAAGACGCACTGTTAGAGGGTGGTAGAGCAGGACGAAAGGCCGTGGAAGATGCAGGATTCTCTGATGAATTGAAGGCAAGATTACTCGAAAGAGTAGAGGCTTCAAAGTTCAAAACTGAGAATGCATCTGCGTTTACAGAAGCAAGTCTCACATCCAACGTGGGTCGTGGTTCTCGGGATGTCGCCACTGCACAAGCATGGACGGGGCAAGAAGCAGCTGAAGATACGGTTTTGCGGATGTTGGATGATGCTAGAAAACCTCTCAATCCTGGTTTACGCGGACCAGGGAAAATCCCGTCGCCTATCGTAGATTTGAGATTGAAGAGACAAGCTAAGCAGAGGCCGGGTGAAAGGCTGGCAAACGCGAGGGACAAAACCTCGATTTATGCTATTTCTAAAGATAGCCAGATGAGTGAGGAAGAGAGAGAGCAGATGAGAAAGGAGCTCAAGGAAAGATTCACACCGGGAGCGAGGGCCATGCCAAATTCATTCAGGGGTTTAGCTGCTTTGGCTAACGAGAGGATTGAAGATGCTATTGCTCGTGGTCAGTTCAAGGTGAGTCCGATTTGTGCCGCCCCTGCGAGAAATGCATTGTACTAATCTCTTCCTGGCAGAACATCCCCAGAGGAAAGGCAATAGAGCGAGATGCCAGAGCCGATAATCCATTTCTCGATACCACCGAATACATCATGAATAAGATGATACAACGACAAGATATTGTGCCACCATGGATAGAAAAACAACAAGAGCTGGTAAAAACTGCAAACGTGTTTAGATCTCGATTACGGAATGACTGGAAACGTCATGCCGCGAGAACAATTTCAAGTCGAGGTGGTACTTTACTGGAGCAAATGAGAGCAGCAGAAATATACGCACAATCTGAAGCTGTTCATAACCCTAAGAAGCGAGCTGTAGAGCAGATCTCTGTTCCTACTAATGTAACAGACGATCCAGTTATGGTGAAAATTGTCCAAGAAGTTCCGAGATCTTCATCCAATGGAGCTCCGGCCGTTCAAGTCTTAATGCAAACCAATGAAGATGAGATAAGCGTTGGTCAAGTCACCGCTCCACCTACGGATAAACAGCCAACACCAGAACCACCATCCACAGCACTTCCGCCGCCGTTCCGAATACCATCCTGGGAAGAAGCCGAACTGTCATATCTCAAACTGGCCATCACCGATTTGAACAGTAAAACCAGATCTTACAACCTCATGGCGCCAGATCTTGCGAAGAAGCCTTACTTTTCATTGGAGCGCGAGCTCAAATCATGTTATGCGGACGTTGCTCCCCAACTAGCCGAAGCCATTAAGGAAAGAGCGACTAGACCTGCTAGGGACTTAGTCGAGAAGATAGGGCATCGTCCTGGTAGTATTATGGAAAGGTTTGGATCGAATAAAGTCAATGTTTATGACTCCAAGAGACCTATGTACGGTTTTAAGGAGTTCTGGAATGATCTGTTTGGAGAGAAGCAAGCATGAGTACTCTTTCCATTTCTGATTCGTTGCTTCCGAACTGGAAAATGCGCTATCTGGGAATGGAGGGAAGGGCGGAGGTCACAACAAGTCTTGTTATAGCACTTTGTTTCTTGACATCGCAGTTCTATGACCACATTCATATCTTCATCCAGCTTCATCCAATAGCGAACATGTTTAGAGAACCGCATCCATATATCTAAACAGCTTCAGACGATCGCTTTCATATCGTTAAATAGCTTCAAAAAGGCATACCTCGATCAACATCGTTTTTCCAACATCACCATGACTTCAGAAGCAGTCTCAGAACAAGTTCCAGATGGTGCTACTCCGGTTTCAACAACAAGTCGTCGCTCCGGTATACCTAGTACAAACTCCTCTGTCACTCCCATAGCCTCAAAAGCAACTAGGGTGGGGCTGCCATATGATCCCACTCGGGATTCAACAACAAGTCCTCGCTCCGATATGCCTAGTACAAACTCCTCTGCCACTCCAAATACCCTACTTCATAGCCCTCAGTCACAATCGCCTGCAGCTACTATTGGATGTTCACGCACTACCTCGGCTTCTAGTCCTTTAGAACCTGCTACACATCCAGTGGCCAGAAGACAAAGAGCATGGACCAGTGAAGAGGATCAAAAGTTGAAGGAAGCACATGAAGAGGGAATGTATTGGCATACTATTCAAAAGACCCACTTTCCATATAGATCATCAGGTGCTTGTAAGGAGCGTTTAAGGAGCGTTTTCGGCGTCTAATGAAGAAAGAAAGGATCTTGTGAGGAGTAGGAGAAATTCAAACGGGAGCTTGCAACCCTCTTATAGTCGTCGTTGTTATAGGCGTTATTACAGCTTTCGATTTGATTACATTGAAGAGGTAGTGAGTAGTGACGAGGGCGAAGTTAGAATTATTAGTGTTACACAGCGGCCTGTACTTAGCGGAGTCGTACCATGAAAACCAACATTCAATTATACCTTGTAATTGTTTGTACCTTATAATACAGTTTTTGGGGGTCAAAGAGGATGCTACTTTCGCTATTGATATCGAGATATAAATCGTCAACCTCCTTTATCTCGCTTTTCGACAAGTAAACAGATACCTCCAACCCTTCCTCCCCCCGTCCTCCCCTCTCCCAATCTCAGCTACAGACCCCTCCAGCTTTGTAGCACAAACTCATAATCATTAATCTACCACTCTAATTGGTCCGACGTATGTCAACACCCGAAACGCAACTTTTGACAATGAAATTTGACCAATGGAATGCTAATCCTAGGTAAAAGAGGTGTGTACGGGCACGTGGTGGGATACAATGGCGCGGGGTGATCTGTGGTCGCCGATGCGAGTTTGGTGCTAGTTGAAGTGGAGTGGTGGATGTGCTATGCTCTTGATGTGCTTTGGGCTGTGGGCTGTGGGATGTGGGCTGTGGGCTGTGGGCTAATGTATGCACAGATCCTTGGGATGCGGGTGGATGGATACTTTGTGATTACTCTACTGGTAGTATGAGGTTACATCATGGAGTTTGGGGTTTGGAGTTTGGACTCTGGAGCTTGAGAATATGGTGGGAGATGGGAGATGAGAGATGGGAGATACTTTTATGCTGGTGGGGAGTGGGAAGGGAAGGAGGGAAGGAGGGAAGGAGGGAAGGAGGGAATGAATGAATGATTGATGGGCAGACAGAACAGATAGATATACATATATGCAGGGTGAAAGGTGGAAGGTGGAAGAAAAAGAAGCAAATTCAAAATACGATATCTGAGAGAATTCAAGGTTAGCTCGGTACGAAAGGAAAATGAATGATAAGATGGAATAATGATAGGAGTAAAAAGGTTGGTTGCATAGTTATCCATGGATATGTCATTAGACTCATTACGAGTAAAATAAACTTTAATTTTTTATATTTGACTTTAACTTTGATATTCATGCAACCTGGAAGCTAAAGATACCTACTAGGTAAATAACTTTCACTTCTTTCCTTCAGTCCCTTCGATTTGCTTTGGATGAAAAGAACCAAAATTAATTGAGGATTGAGAGGTGGTGGAAAGACATCGATCGGCCTGGCAACAACTGGTTGATATTTTCGTACATTCGCATTCCACTGAGACAAAACAAAAAAAAAAAACCATCCCAAACTTCCACTACTTTGTCAATCATTTTTTGGGGCGTGGTTTTGATATACAGCACGATCAACAATAACGGGCTTGAGCTCTTGAGTTATTTGATCAAGATTCTCAGCTTCATAAGTGCATTGCAGTATTGCAATACTGCATATGCATAGATCTTCCTGTACCCATCAGATACGGATGTGAGGAAGATCAATTTTGCTTGGGATGGTAACGCACGAAAATACACTCAGTACATTCATAGTACACAAATGATCGATTCAATACACTCACTTTTGGGGGTTTGAAGCTGATGATTCATATTTGACTTATCTACTTATCCATTCATTCTAACTTACAACTTTAGTACAACCTCCTTACTTCACCTATACAGCCAATACGGTACTACCCCAGTCCATAAAAGTCACATTTCAAAAAAACGAAATTAAAACAACATCACCTGAAAGAATCGGACTGAAAAAGAAATCATGGAAGATGGCAGTCAAGGCTCTAGAAGAAGTCGCATATCTTCTACACCACGCATGCCACTCTACCATGATTCCGCGACCAGTTCTTCAAGCACCAATACGAGAATAAATATGGCCACGCCTACTATCTCGTCACAGAGTACGAATAGCTCGAGTGCGCATTTACCTTTGGCGGGAGGAAGAAGTAGTGCGCAATCGGGTGGTGCGGCTTTTTTGCAAGAGAGGTTGAGGGAGAGGAAGGGGAGGGAAAGGCGATTGAGTGCGGATTTTGGGGGGAGTGGTAATATGGTGAGGGAGGTTCAAAGTTCGCCGGGTCATAGGGGGAGTGGTGGGAGTGGGGCTGTGCGAGAGAGGGAGAGGGAGAGGGAGAGGGAGGAGAGAAGACCGAGCTCGAGTGGTGTGGGTCAACTGGGGAAGAAGGCGATGGGGGTTAAGCAAATGGAAGAGGTAAGGACTTTTGAAGTCTGGATAGTTTTTATGTTCTAGGGGTAGAGATACTGATTCATTATCCTCATTATAGACAGTCTCGACATTACACAAACAGAATTTCGATCTTAAACTGGAGCTTTTCCATCGGCGACAGAGACAAGAAACCTTAGAATCGGAATTGGAGCATGCAAGGAACCAAATCCATGAGCTGGCAGAAATGCAAGAAGTCAATGAAGAATTGGTCAAAGAGTTGGAGAAAAGGGATGACGCCGTCGAACAAGCTGTTGGGGTTATCTGTAAACTGGAAGCCGAGATTGAGAGACTACATCGGGAACGAGAGGATGTGAGGAATTTTGATCTACAGTATGCGGATGACTTTTACGATCGCAGCATCGAAACCGAAATGCCGAGCTCGCCCCCAGCTTATGATAAAGAAACGACGAGTACTCCGAAAGGGAAGGGCAAGTCGAATGTTATTGTTAGAATGCCTTCATTTCTTTCCGAGCAAAGTGAAGGTGTGGATGCTTTGAGAAGTTTATATCTTCCTGGCAGTAACAGTTACAGCGATGTTGCTCTTCCAAAGCTACCAGAGGAGAGCAGTGAAAGTGAAATGGCCAGCCCTTCATTGAGTGTTCTGAGCGAGAGTTCATTCTTGAGCATTTATGGAGAAAAGTCACCTGCTGCAAACGAAGATTTCGACTCTCCGCCGCCAAAACAACATCGTCGAACGAGCTCGTCGGTTGAAAAGTGGATTGATGAACGTCCGGCTTCAACTATGCCTATGAGGATGCCTTCACCTTCGTCTCAATATAGCGGTCGAAGAAGTCAATTCCTGTCGATGAATTATGTTGCTGCTTCACCATTGCAACGCCTTGAGAAACTCAGGAACAATCTGGAGAAGCAATATAACAGTAGCACAAGTATGCGACTGAAAGCTCGAGCTGATAAACGAGATAGTATACAGGATAGGCAACGTTCCAAAGAGGGTGATCGTCGACTCATGATTGATGGGACCGGATTCGAGACATCGCAGAAATTACCACCTACACCAGATACTATCAGCACCGGTACTTTGAGAAACTACAAGAACTCAAACGAGACTTTAAATCAAGGACATCAAGTCAATGAAGATGAAGCAACGTTCCTTCATAACACCTCAAAGTTCTCTGTACCTCCCGCTACCTATAACCCATACCAATCAACTACATCCATGCGACCACGCAGCGCGGGAGAAACTGTAACAAGTCGACGCGAAGGTCATGGATGGGACACAGAAACAATGGAAACGGATGATCTGGACACTTTCACCAACTCCAGCACTGAAAGTACCAAAAACTATCCTCCCACTCGCCAACCCCGAGGTGGAAATCAAACTCCGGAATTCTTTTCTTTCAATACTACATCTCATGAGCGCGATAATTTGAGAAACTGGGGTGGCGATGCAATGTTTGATGGTCAACCTACAACACGTATTCCCTCGGGCCAAAATTCCAGTTCTCGAAGTTCGAATATGACAGCTCAACGTTATGAGATACTCCGAACATCATCCCAAGCCGAGACTCATCCGAGAAGTGATGATACAATTACACCCGGATTTTTGGATCGCAGACCACAATCTAGAGTTGAGGATCGTCGAGAGAGAATTGCGAATAGAGAGATCGAGAGATCATCTACACCTCTTGATGACAAGACGCCCAGGCCCCCTGCTCCGGATCGAAGATCTTCATTAGCGGCTGCTACCTCGAAATTGCGAAAACATGCCACGGCTGCTACTAATACGAATCATGATGCTCATAATAAAACCCCACTCGCGCCTGTATTGGCGAGTATGCCGAATACGCCTTCCAGAGAATCTATCAAGGAAAAAGAAGGAGGCAAGGAAAAGGATTTTAGGAGATTACTTCCTACGAGATTATTCTTTGGGAGATCAGAAACTTTGCCGGTTACTGCAATAGCGACTTCGGGCTCGAGTTCTAACTCACATACAGACCGGAGGTCGAAATATCAATCTCTTCCGACGAGGAATAGATATAGTAGTCGAAGAACGGACCTTAGTAGTTATCAAGTGGATGGTGATAATGAGGGTGGAAATGGGGCTGGCAAGAAGACGTATTATGAAGATGATGAAGATGAGGCTGGTAGGGAGAGAAGTGCAACTCCGCCCCCTATTGCGAGGAATCGAGCTCAATCGGCGCAAACCCAACGGGAGTATGTGAGGAGACCGATGAGTGCAGCGGGGGTGAGAGAGAGGGAGAGAAGGGCATTTGGAGCGGATGGTGCTCTTGATGGGAATAGGGTGGTGAGGGATGTTCTTGTCGGAGCTGGTGGTGAGAGAAAGGGTTCAAAGTCTGGGATGGCGAGACTGAGAAACGAGAATTTGCATGGTGATGCTAGTGAGGAGAATAACAAGGAAAACGACGCAGCTCAAGATAAAGAAATCAGCAGTGGGGGCACTCCTACAAGCCATGGGAGAAAATGGTTTGGTCTGGCGCATGTGGGTGTGGGTAGATCGGCGAGCGTTTCGAGGCGTTGATTTTTTGGGTTTTGTTCTCGGTTGGGGATAGGGGGTTCTGGAATGCTGGTTTGTGGTTTGGGATGGGGGTATGGGACGGGATGGTTGCGTCGCGTTGCTCGGATTACTTTTTGGGGGTATGAGGATGGGAATGGCGGATTGCGAATTGCGGATTGCGGATTACGGATACACAGGCCTGGGATAGGTTGGGTTGGCGGGTTGGCGGGTTGGCAATGGATTGGGGGGAGAGGGAGGGAATGGCGCTCTTTTGTATACCATACCATACCTTATCATGCACACGCGATGAAGTGAAGTTCTCGGGGGGGGGGAGGAAAGGGATTGTTTTATACCAGCGAGAGGAATGAGAATGGATTTTGCAATGTTCATGCGAGGAATTGGGTGAAGAAAGAAAGAAGGAAGGAAGGAAGGAAGGAAGGAAGGAAGGAAGGAAGAAGGAAAGGCTTAGTTGATACTTTAGCGATGATAATGACAATGACAATGACAATGGCAATGGCAATGAGTTTGGTGTGATGAGATTAGTTTGGTGTGATATTGTGATGTATGGGTATTGTGATATTCTGATATTATGTTAATGCTAACGATGGGTGGGTTTTTATAAAAGAGGTATAGTATATGGTTGGATAAGCCACATAAGTGTCTGCAGTATTTATTCACTGATGTTTTATACATCATCCACTTGTGATGGAGAAGCGAGATGGAATGTATTACTTTGTGGAGATTAGAGGGTACCTATGTTTGGATGGGAATGGGGTTGGGGATGGGGTTTGGGGTTGGGGTTTGGTGGGTTGGTGGGTTGGTGGGTTGATGGGTTGGTGGTTTTATTGGAATATGAGGGTATGAGGGTATGAGGGTATGAGGGTATGAGGGTATGAGGGTATGGATTTGTGGATTTGATAATTGTGGATTTGTACATATTGCTGGTACGAAGTACATGCTATGTATACTTGGGAATCAAATCGGTACTCTATTTGTCACTCTATATATCCCTTTTAATACCTCTATATCTATTTTTATATCTATCACATCTCTGAATTTCCTCCTCTCTCTCTTCTCTCCCCTCCATATCACATCTTACATATCACATCCTACATCCCTCCTCTCTC
>NGKG01000024.1:337749-358147 GCA_002162505.1 Myriosclerotinia scirpicola | reverse complement strand
TGAAAAGGGGATAGATGAAATAAGGATGAAAAGGGAACTCATAAACATACACGACTCTCAGCAACCTCACCCCTCTGCACCGGATCACCCACCGCACTCATAAAATTAAGGAACCATTCTTCCTTCGCCCCATCTCTCGCTTTCTCCAACATACGAACCGCATATCCATATTTACTCTCCACCAAATCCTTGAGGGGAATGATATCAGAGTATCGCCACTTATCCTGCAAATGTACCCTCACACCACTCTCCGTCCGAAGCGTGAAATCGGGATTATTATCCACCCACCCACTAAGATCCAAGCCCATCTTCTCCTCTGGGGATACATCCGCATCGCATTTATAGCGACGAAGCAAGACTGCTTTCCCGCGCGCATCGCCAAGTGTGGAGGGCGCGGGTGATGTTATCCAGCGGGGTTTGCCCGAGGGATATGGAGGGATGGAGGTGATATGTTTGGCAACCGCGGTATAGAAAACCGAGGGGGGTTCTTTAGTTGATTGGTCATCATTGTTGATGGAGATTAGTACCGTTTCGTGACTGTGGAGCGAGAGGAAATCAAATACTTCTTGCATGACGAAATCGAATTTGAGATAGAAGGGCATGTTGATGGGGATGCCGCCGTGGTACATGTAGAGTTGTCCATCGTCGGTGTGCACGCGCACGCGCAGATCGAGGAAGCGGAGACCGGCGCTTAGTTGGGAGGCTATGGATAGGTATTGCGTGCGTACGAAGGGAATGTTGGATTCGGCGCAGCCTGTGGTGGGGATTGTTAGTGTGGTGTTTGGTCGGTGGATAGGGGCGGGGAGGTCTTACTATCGTGGGTTCCTGGGATAGTCATATTTGATAAAAGAGTATCATCAGGGATTTTTGCCATCCAAGAACTCAGAGAGTAGTCTAGTAACGATCTAGAATACCATAATAATTCCCTACTTTCATCATTCGAATTGAATATACAATTTACCCTCCCATTGAGCACAGCTAATTGTGGAGGATCATAAGAAGTCTGACCAGCAATAGCTTCTTGAGGATGCCACATCCCATCCTTAAACTCGCTCATATAAATAACATGAGAAGTATCCCCCGGGCCATTCTCCTGAAAAGCCAAAAACGCACTATCACCATATGAAGTAGCCGACACACCTTGTGCGGCTTTTCCTTCACTAACATCATCACAAGAATTCCACACATCCTCCGGCAACGAATACTTGAAGCCGAGAATCATATGATTTTCCTCGGCGGATGCACACAGAACGTGCAAATCCCCATTCAACACAAACATGGCGGGGATTCCAGAAACCTTGTTTATCCCACTCACTTCCTGGGGATATCTCCAGACGGGTTGGTCTTCGGAATCTAAGGTCCATGTTGAATAATACAGATATGTGTTCTGGATATACACCAACATTAAGTTATTATGATAACTCATCAGCGCCGGGGTAGTATCCGTGCATAATCCGGATTGTCTATCGAGGATAGTAGGGAGAGCCCAATCTTTATCCACATCGTTATATTCATAATGAGCCATTTCCCCATCAGCTCTTACGATCACGGCATGCAGACGACCGAGACATTCGGCCATAACGGGGATTCCTTGATCGGGAAAACGAACTCGGGTTTGGAAGGTGTCATTGTTGCCGATGGCATAGTATAGGTCACCGGAAGGATCGCTCCAGAGACACCAGAGGGAGCCGCGGTGAGTGGCGAGGGCGGGGACGGCGGATGTGTGTCCATTGGGGGTGTCTTGGACGAAACTTGATTGGCCTCTTGCTATCCAAGTCATGTTTGATAATTTGTTAGATAGATATCGTTTGGATTTGTGAAGTATGCAGAATATACCCAAAGAATCTCAATATTCCCTTGAGATTCAATATCTGTGTAGTGTCAGAGAACCCGTTTGTCAGGAATAGCAGAGGAGATATAAACCAGCGGTGTCAAGATGTAGATCCGATATAAATACACCCAGTGAATTCTCAACTATCCCCCCAAAAAAACCAACGTCAATCACACAACTTTATAAACAGATATAATATATGACTTTAAGCTGACAGAGCTGAATGGGCTGACTGTGTACAAAGTACCAATGTGAATATTGAAGAGTAACGCCAAGCTTTTATATACCACCAAGCTCAAGATGTACGATTTAAGGCGTTGTGTACCTTTCTAAGTTTCTAGTGCTTGTATCGGCCCGTAGAATGGGCCCGTTTTAACTGCGGGGGTTTTAGGGGTGGTTTCCATATTGCAAGGGTTGTTATAATGAAGCTAAAAGGTCGAGGTTCATTTTGAGGCACGTGGATGGAATACCACGTGATATCATATAAATAGGTCTTTTATGGACTCGAAGTTATTCAGAAAGTGACGGGACTTGTTGTTGTGATGTGATGGGAAGGTTTGTTTGATTGATTGAGAATGCTGGATGTACATGACGAACTCGGGTTTATTAGGCGAACCATATACCCAATACCATACACACTCCATAAATATTGAACCAACTAATCTTCTATCCACGGAAAAACAACAATGTGCATTTATATGTATTCTCTCCCCATCTAGAGCTTCCTTTCCCTCAATGAACACAGCATACCCCATACACCCGAGCCTCCACTATCCAAAATACTCCCATTCCCATTCAGCGAGACATGAATTTCAAGATATACAAGATATACCAGCAACTGGCTCCTATAATTTCCCCACGCTAAACATCCATTCCTCCGTCCCTTACTCCCCTCTGTTCCTTCTCCCCCCCGCCCGAATGTCNTGTCCCTTCCCCCCTTCTCTTGCCACTCCCCTGCCCATTTTTCTCTCCCATTCGACTCCGCTCTCCCAACAATTTCCACCATCTCTCCATCCTCAACCCCCGTCTATCCATTCTTCCCACCCCCTCTCCCCTCCACCTCCTCTCTCCATTCCCATCTTTCTTTCGCGTCCTCCTCTATTCTCTCAATAATTTCCACCGGCTCCTCGTCCCTTTTCTCCGTCCGATCATCATCCCTCTTAGGGACAACAATAGTATCAACATCCGCATATCTAGATTTCACAATACTCATTCCCAATGCATAACGAACTTTTACTTCCCTTTCTTGTACATTTGTACTTGTGCGTTTACTGTTGCAGGAGCTGTCGTAGATAGCAACTACGAGGGGAGATAAGGCGAGAGTCAGTAGGATTAGGGAGAGGTTGAGGGAGAGGAAAGTTGTGATGGTGAGCTGCATGGTGATGGTTGTGTGTGATGTGTGATGGCTGTGTGTGACGTTTGGAATTGGATTTAAACTTTGTTTGATGGCTGAAGTGTAATGTTGAGGATGTTTGAGTTTTTGATTGTTCTGAGAGTTATGGAAGAAGAAGAATGGGAAAGGTAGAGCCTCTTAAAACAATAGCAGAACCAAATGCCCGGGAGGTGATTCATTTAAAATAGAGGAGCAGCTAAACAATCATTGACAACCCTTTGACTGAATAGACAACATAGACATGAGAGTGGATCACTGAATTCGCTCCCAATAATTAGATGGCAAAACTATTGCTTTGGCTTTAGATGATGCTGATATATGTGATGTGAGGTTACTTTGCCCTTTGGTTTTAGCAGTGCCTAGATCTTTCATAGATCTGTAAACAGCGTTCTAGTTATTAGATCATTGGGAAGGGCACAAGACCCGCCAGACGATAGAAAGGGAATGCTGACAATAGGATGCGAAACTCATTACTCATTGTATGTTTGGACATTCAAAATATTAAGTGCTCATTAAAATATCCCATCACAACATTGTGATTCAATTATACTGAAAACCAAGGGTATCTCCGCTGCCAAGTTGGTACTACAATTCATCTTGAATCATATACCAGACCCTGTCCAAAGAAAAAGATAAAAGTACGGGGTATCCTAACATCGTATGTCGTCGTTCCAAATTTTCCTGCACTGCAGCTCACTGTAACCAAGCCCAACTTCCAGTAACTCTTCCCTCTGCTTCCTGCGCCAACTTCTCAAAAACTGTTAGACTTAAATCCAAATCTTCTGCTTTGCATCCAACACATCTATCGACAACCGTTACGTCAACTGTGTTGTTCCCACTTCCCGATTCCTTTTGTCGTGTTATCCTGATCTTCTTCCCACAAAGAGGATTGGCATTGGGGTTTGAACTTGTTGAGGCGGCATCAAAGATGATATGGGATACGGCGCATATGGATTCGGTTGATGAAGATGTTATTCCGCATGCGCCAAGGGCCGGTGAATAGTATGTCAGATCTCCTGTGAATATTCCACCATTCGACGGAAGGGGTAGCGCTTTCGACCTTTTTCCATAAATTAGTACTTGATTCAGATCAATTGAGCAGTAAATATGGTAAGAAATGACTTGTTGCGCAAGCCGAGTTCACACACAAAGAAGTGCGAAAGTACAGTATGAACATTTGGTAAGCAATAAATAGTTAAATACACATACGATGAATGCTTCAGTCCAAGGCCAAGTCCCAAACCAAGGATCAATGCAAGCAATGCGACAATTGCTCCTCCTACAATCAGCAAGAACACTTTGCGACTCCGTCCAAAGTATTTGCGATCTCTAGGCACCACATTATTGAATCGCTCGATTAGAGTAGGTTTTTCAAAGGTTCCCGTCGCGACAGCATTTCCCGATGAGTCTGAAGATCCCTCTTTCGTTGTAGGAAGTGTTGATTCTGGTTTTGAGAAGGGATTGTGTTTGCTGAGGAAAGATTGTTTTGGTGTTGGAGTTTCCCACTCTGGTGTCTCATGAATAGTGGTTGCCATGGTATGTATGGTGACTTGTTGTATCGGTCAATCAATTAATCAAATTACAAAGACCAATGGCGCATCATGAAAATTGTGTGCATTTGTGAAAAGAGATGGATTTAAGTAAGAAGTGGGATGTGTCGAGATAGTCAATGGGCCATTGATTGACTCAAAGTTCAAGAATTTGAAGAGGTGGAGAAAGACTTTAATACAAGCTTAACACCCTAACAGCCCTGTAAATTTGGGGAATTCAATATAGCAAGTTTTTTAGTTTCAGGGGCACATGGGGGTTTATGGGGTTGGTGGCTGCCCCAAATCTAGTTCATAGGTAGATACCTCCAGCTAGTCTCGAGGTCTGTGCAGCATTAGATCTTTGACCTTGTGTATGGATACCTACTTCGTACCGTACGGGTACTCTAGTAGATCAACTATCAACTTGATCCCAATCAACTCCCATGAGTCCCATCACATATCATGACCATTGTTTACCTGCTAATTTGTTCGAGTGGTCAGAATTAAGCCACGTAATTTCTGTGGGCGGCACATCATACTTGTAGCATGGCCTTTAAGGAGTTGATTGTATAGGCTCTTACGCCTGTACAACCCCACAGTATGCAGTAATTATCATATTTCAACGTCGTGTCTGCCCTATGATCCGACTTTGTTTACTCAAAAGTTCAGTATAACCTTTCATCTGCTATCACAACAGCCATGGCCGATAATACATCAACACTTTATGCGAAAGCTGTGGAAGAAGCTCAAAAGGCAGTTCAATATGTTCTCGACAATGCTCCAGGAGCATATGAAAGAGGGAAAGAGGCCGCCGCGATCGCCGCTACTAGACTTCCACCCGCTCTCAACTCTGCTATCGAGAAAGCACCCATCTTCATGGAAAGGTCCAAGGTAGCCGCAGGGCAGTGGTACCACAATGCTCCCAGGCATCTAAACACTGCGAAGGTTATGGCGGGACAATTATATCAGGATGCCCCGAGACACATTGACACTGCAAAGGGTATGGCGGAACAATTATATCAGGATGCCCCAAGACACTTTGACACTGCGAAGGTAGCTGGTCTACATGCTCTTGAAAATCCTAGACATTCTGCAAAATCCTTGATAGAAGTTTTGGGGCCTATCGTTCGTCGGAACCCATATGCCAGCGTCTTCGGAGTATGGGCGGCACTGGCCGTGGTTTTTGGGCCTCTTTGGCCTGTTCGTACTTTATTGAGATTATTTGGGTTTAGTCAGGGTGTTACGCCAGGCAAGTAAACATTGATCGGTTTCATCATAAGACAAATATTGACAGAGATACAGGATCAAACGCTGCAGCTTGGCAATCCCGACAAGGAAATGTACAACGCAATTCATGGTTTTCTTTATTCCAGTCGTATGGGGCTAGGTTAAAATAAAACCTAGGTTGGAATTGGTTAGGATGAAGTGCATTTTGAGAAAATTGGAAAGTCGACCGTGAAGTTAAACGAGAAAATATTTCTCTATCCTTCCTCGCTATTCGTCCTCCTCTATCTGAGGACTGGTCAATACATACAGTTTGCTATTCCCCATGTGAACTACCTTCACCACCTTTAGGCGCACATTTCTTATCTCTCTCTTCCCCCGCGTCAACTGCGGTAGTGTGTCAGCTTTCTTTCCCCAACGATCTTCAGACTTGTGACTCAAGTTCCCATGAAGGAAATATTACCCCTGGTCATTTACACAACCTGAGAAGCCTCAAGACATTGTCCTGTCTCTATTGTTCGAATTCCACGTCCGCTCATAAGTCGTTCCCGACAACGCAATGTCAAAGGATAAGCATAAAAAAGCACACGGGAGTCTCTGGGAGTCTCTGGGGCCTCTGGGTTCTATCCATACTCAGGTTTCCTAGTATACACGTGTTGCTTATCATTTCAGACTTTGCTGAGTTTGCCTGTAGAGCTATTGAAATTGGTCCATGGAGTTGTTCGCTCTTTCTAGGAGCTGTTTCGGTTAAAATTTACTTGATTGTCAGACTAGTATACCGAATACTCATCCCCTCTCCAGTCATGTTCTACTTCATAATACTGGGTCTTATAAACCCATAGTTAGCAGGTATTACTATGGTATGGCAAACTTATCATACATACTTGCCACAAATATTCAATTGAGACACTCGATTCCTGAATCCTATTTAATCACGCATGTACTCATCCTGGCCACCCATGCAGCTTCGATGAGTAGTCGTCCGGGCACAAAAGCACTGCGAATTTAACATGTATTACGTTGAAGCGACCTTGCAAATTTCAAGAGTCCCACGTCGAAAGTATTTTCGTAAATGTTACTGCTGCTAAATTAACCTCCTAATAACATAATGAAATGTATATCCTGTACGAACCCGATGATCCTAAGTCAAAGAACTGGTGGCCAGCTGGCGTCGCCTGGCAAGCGGGCTGGAACCACGTATGTGAGTTTGGTGGTATCGATGGAGAACTTGTGGGACGTGGCGGGGGGGGGGTTCAGGTTCGGTGACAGTGAATGGGCTAGACATGGTGAAGCTTTACTTGGAGATCAGAGTTTTTGATTACGTTTGCGGGAAGAGCATCCTGCTCAAGTTAACTTTGATTCTGGGAGATCTACTCCGCGTTATGTTGATACAGAAAAGTTTCTGTGTGGGAAAATGTATGTACTCAGACATACTGACAGGGGATTCGGATCATCGTTTCTAATAACGTACGATATAGGAGTACTTTGACCAACAAACCATTGCATTTCGGAAGCACCGATGTTATACTGAGTCGGGTCGCCGTTCGATGATATGTGGAGTCTCGTATTTTTGATGGGTGGATGTATCTTGGCACCGTTGCTTCGTTTTGTGTTGACCGCTGACTGATATTTCTCTGAGATCATTCACTACTTTGGATTTGCTATGTTGGATACATGATATTCATTTTAGGATTATTCAGCCTTGTGGATAGTGAGGGTATCTCGGTTATGCGACCACTCAATCAATACACTTTCTTGGAGGGAGGTATCGTATGTAGAGTACCGCTACTTTGCATGTTTTGTTGAATATTTAGGAGCGTATGTTTCTGAAGAATGTCTTTGACCATAGTATAATAATATAGGCAGGCTTTTATTGAATGTATTATACGTATATCTATATGGAGTTCCTCGATCCTAATTGAGACAAGTGTCTAAAGTCAAGTCCTCTCATCCACAGCACGAAGCTCAATGTTACATCAGCATCCTACCGATGCTCCCATTCAATACTATGGCAAAGCCGATGCGTGATTCTGGGTAAATGTCAGATATCCACTCTATTATTGGTTGCTTAGGCGTATCAACCCCTTACATGTCACGTCATTTCGTATCAGCAGTTGAAGATGCAGTTGAATCTTATTTAATATCTTTTTCATTCTTCAGATATAACCCCAAAATCAATGCTGACTGACACTTACGACCATAGACTGAAGAGAATTGGGCATCCCGTCCGCTCTGCCATACACAAGCTTCAGATCGGTAGATTAGTAGTTGGGTGGGTGACCACCAGCGAATCCCTACTGTTGTATGTTCATTATTCTTTTTTTCTTTTTGATTCTTTCATTTTTATTTTGGCTGTTTTGTAGACTGAGAGCTGTCGGCTGATCTGTTTGGTCTGTAAGGAAAGAGAAGAATATGAGAGTGAGGGATGACCGACTACTGAAAACAGCTAATAGCCCTTAGAAGGGAGACGAATTTAATACAGTATACTAATAACCAATCTATGATGGAAGCTCAAGGCATAGACAGAGTTTGAGATTGGGATGGGAAATTGGTGTATTTGATAAGAGAAGGAAAGATTAAAAGGAAGAAAGGGATAAGTGGGTTAAGTTTTAGTGATTCGTTGAGTGTGTTTTATTATGCCTAGCATCTGGCAACCAGCATTACATGACATCAAATGGCTCAACTTTCAAGTAAACTAACTCTATCATTCTTTGTTTCATGCTGCTCACCCTCGTGAGATCCTCGTTGAGTTATTGCTCTCCTTCTTTTACAAGTCGAAGCAGCTTTTTATATCTCGTAGGTACGCCTCTGCACACTCACTTGTTTTTAGCTTTACCATATCACAACACAAGTTTCAATACAAAGATTACACTTAGTTATGGTAAGTCTTTTATGACACAAATTCTGATAACATATCACCTTCGTCTTGATAGATGACTGCCTAATTACTTTCTTCAATCCAAACAATCAAATAATTATTTCTTTGTCCCAAATCCATGAGTATTTTCTTGACTTTTTTTTGGCTTTATTTCTCTATCGACTCTTTAGCACCAAGTGCCGGAAACAGTCACCTTGAAAGGATGGCTGGCTTTGTCCCTATAATCGGTCTTTTTAATTACATGTCGTGTTATAATCAACATTTAATTCTTGTAATCATCTAAGAAAGGGGGATATCTATTTCCATTGATATTATTCAATTTTTTGAAACATTCCGAGGTCTTATTAAGTATTAGAAGATATGCCCCCAAAAAGTGAGGATGATGGTGAGGGTGAGGTTGTGAGCGTTGAGGAGGAAAATGTGGGTGGGAACGAGGGGGAGAACGAGGAGGGTGAAGATAAGGAGGAGGGTGAAGATAAGGAGGAGGGTGAAGATAAGGAGGAGGATGAAGATGAGGAGAATAGTGAGGAGAGGAAGACGTCGAAGGAGGGTATGAATATAAGGACCTTGAAATACAACCCAGGAATCATTGCAGTTCGTGTCTTACGTGAGTTCATATTTTTTTTCACGAGTTCTACCATGTCAATCTGTCGGGTTTTAGAGATAAAGGCTATTGATATTAACTAATTGTATCTATTGTAGGCGCATTCCGTTGTGTACAAATTCGTCAAAATAAATGGCGTCCCGTTCACCACAACTTGACAGGCGATAACATAGATATTGACGCTTGTATTGCCAATGGGTCATTTGGACTAGTCTTTCGCGCCGAGAATAAAGATACCCGTCTCAATAAACGTAAACCTGGTACCGGTACTCGTTATGCTATCAAAATTGCCAATGCACGAACAAATCCTGAAGAGACCGATCTCGAACCCCCTAACACGATGGGTTCGGATCACAGTCCTACTGTTAGCAGGAGCAGTGAGGCTAGTGTTTATGAACAGCAAGAATTGTACAAAAGGGCCCTAAACGCCAAACGGGCGCATGAAATGAAGACAAGTATTGAGTATATTAGATCAGGACATCTGAATGTGTGTAATATGGAGGGATGGGCCGAGTTTAATATCTTGGGAGAACACTTTTTCCTGTATATCTTGGAGCTTTGCGATCTTGGAACTCTGTCGCAAATGGTCCACAAGTTTGACAGAAAAGGGGAATACATACCCGAGGGATTTATAGTGAGTTTATGACATCCTCTTCTCCTGTTTCGCACGGAAATAGCTAATATCAAATCCAAGTGGCACGCGTTCGAACAATTGTTTGATGGTCTTGCATTTTGTCACGGCGAACATCCTGATTATGTTGATAAAGACGAATTCAGAGGACGAGAAAGGACCCTTGTTCTTCGTGATATAAAAGCCAACAATATCTTCATCCAATCGCCTCCCCCAGGTTCTCCCCCGGATACATATCCTACTGTCAAATTGGGAGATTTTGGCGAAGCCGTACATCTTCCTCTAAGAGGCACCCGCGACTACGTGTTTGGGAATAGCTCTTGTGATCCACCTGACAACAAAATGAGCGCCAAATTTGACGTTTGGTCGGTGGGCATCCAGATATATTACATGTCAACAGGTGGTTCTTATCCAAATAGAGGATGCGACTATGATGAACCGGGACTCGAATGGCTCAAAATGCATTGGGGCTATGCGAATACAGCGATGAGAAAAGATATGGTGCGCCTGAGGAGTAATCCTAGGAGATTTCAAGATATTCATCCTCATTTGACCGCGCAATTATTTTCGGAAATCAGACAGGTCACGGAGTTTGATAGACACAAGAGACCCACCGCGGTCGAGGCATGGAACCGTATCAAAGTCAAGAATGCCGAACGCAAAAAACTCATGTATAGAAAGCTACCCGATTGGGTTGGAATGGAACCGAACAAAGTCTTCGCACCCTTGGAATTGGTGGACACGGAATTCAAGATCCAACTCGCGGAATCGGAAGGATTCCTGTTTGAAATGAGCGGAGGAATGCCGGTGGTGAGGGATCGGAAGGAGAGGAGATATATACAGAAAACTTTAAATGTGGAGAAGAGAGATGCACAGGCCAAAACGGATGAGAGGTTGCGGGAGTTGAATCGGAAGATTGGGGTTGAGGCGAGGGAGTTGCAGGATGATGCGAGGAGGAAGGCTCAGGAGGCGATTGAGATTGGGAAGATTATGGATGAGAGGAGGAGGAATGGGGGGTGGTTGGTGCCGACGCATAAGAGGAGGAGATTGAATAGGTTTCAAGCGCGTCGGGCTGATGAGGAGGCGTAGTTTGTATGTGGATGGGTGGGTGCTTGTTTATTGGTTTGTAAGGGTGTTTTTATTGGACGAAAGATTTGAAGGGTTTTTTTAGGATGCATCTGTATAAAAGTAGCCAGATGAATAACTCGAGTTATACATGGAGAAAATTTGGAGTCGTCATGACTGTATATGTTCGATATTTTCCTGTAAAGTTTTTGGCAGAGATGTACAAATCGATGCTTTTCAATATTCATGTGATGTGTTCCTATTGTTCGTGATAGTAACAAAAATCTTAAATACCGTTCTCTTGTTTCCCATTTGTGATTTGTTACTTGGGAAGGTATTCTTCACCTGTCGATATATTCTATACAGCTGAAGTATGAATGGGTTTTGGTAAAACGGAAATCTCAAACCCAAAGGAAATTTATTAGAAAATCCAAGAACTTTTTTACGCTCTTCATATCATTTATATCTGAACTCTCAGTGTTCAAAGCACTATAATTTCACTTGAGCCACATTTCATGCTACAACACCGCCTTATCACTAGCATTAGGTATCTTCTGTTGTGTTATTAAGTTTATTCTATTTTCCACGTTTGATATTGCTGGTATAAACTCGGTGGTGTTTGTATAACGTAAGTGTTTCCGACTATGACGTGATATTCCTTATTGATTAACTAAATGTATAATACAAAAAGCTCTTTATAAAAAGCTTGAAAGTTTAGCGCCTCGCTTAAGTCTAAAGCCTTTAGCTCGTTGCCTAGCTTTATACAGGACCAGCCGACACATCACTTCAAGGCGGCACAACAACTTCACATTTATCCGCCATCAACGTGTTATCAATTCTCTCCATCATCCACCCACTTTCAATTACTCTTTTGTCCCATGAACGTCTGCCCTCAATTGCTCTACCCAAAGTCACCAGCGTGTCCAAACTACAGCTCTTCTGTTCCTCATTATCAACTTCGTGTTTCCAAATCCGACAATAAGATACTGCGACGCATGCCGCATGACATGCTTTAGGCGAAGTATAAGCCTGCTCCAGAGCGACTTTATCTTCAACGAAGGGAGCAGGTGGACCCCAACGTGCGTCGGTTAATGTGGTGATGTTCTCTGTGAGTATATGGCGAGAAGCAAGGTTATCCCAATTGCTGCGGCGATCTTCGATATAAGGGAATATCATTGCGAGGAATATATCGCGGAAGAGAAATGGTCGCTGCGGGGTTTTGTTAACATTTGCTGGGGTTCGATAATTCTGGAAAAAAAAAAAACACTTACCGAACCCAGATTACTCTGATTATGTTGACGTTCCAGCATTGTCAGCTCAACCAAGTCCTTCTGATGCAAATGATGTGAGGAGAAAATTGGTTTACACCACATAAACCCATCGAAGCCTGTTTTCCAGGGCGGTTCAGGTCTGAAAGCCATTAGGTCACCGTCCCCTCGATTTACAAGCACATTATGATCGCGTAAAACTTTCCCTAATGTAATGTCACCGCAACAAGATTCTGCGGTATAACTGGCATACTCTTGCAGAGTTGGAATTTTCGGCCCGCCGAAGACGGACGCCATTAAGGATCTAGAGAATACCACTCCTGAACCTCCTTGTGCAAAAGTCTCGTTACCCTCTCCCGCGAAAGAACCATAATATGCTGGTTCGTCGTCAACTGGGAGGGTCGCTAGCCAGCGGAGAAGATTGGTCCAAAAAACGAAAGTATCATCTTCAATATAGACAGTCCATTTGAAACCCGGATAGTTCTTTTGAGCATGCGCTAGCATGGGAAGAAACTTGTATCTGTCGAGAAACCAACCAGGCTTATTTCCTTCCGGGAGCTCGGGTTCGTCTCCGGGAAGTTGAGCTTGTTCTTTATACGCACGAATGTTGGTATGCAGATCTTGGTATATTTCATACGCAGTTGTGTCATGAGTGCGCAAAATATCGCTGACATTGCTTATAACATCAATCGTTTGAATCTCAGGAGTAAGGTTCTCTTGAAGATCTGAATATATCACCCTGTTTGGGAAATTTGATAATGTCGTGACCAATTGAATAGGCATTCGACGCCATGCTGTGCTTGCGCCAGTCTTGACAATTAACAAAATGTCAGATGGCGAGACTGACAGTTCTGGACTTGAAGTAACAGAGACAGGCCCTGCTTCTACATCCGGCTTATACTTGGGTGTAGAGCTGTGAGGTGATGTTGCCAGTGACGCATACACTTCTTTCTCCAGAGACTTGGTAGGCTGTCATTTCCCATCTGTTAGCCCTCCAAGTTCAACTAAAACACCATGCGGTGTGACGACCTGACCGTCGTGCAGTTTCGGACGTACCTCAAGCCTCAAGTAGTAATAATAACCCGTCACCAAAATCAGTACGCCAAAGATCAATACGAGACCTCGTGGACCTCTGATAAGCAGCATCGTTCGACAGCCGCAACATCTACTATAATTCTCATAGGTAATTATACGACGAAATAGATGTTGATGATTTCGCCATCTCCCGGAGAAACGTTTGGGGTTGGTACTCTCTCCCCCCTGAAAAAAAGGTTAAATATTGGGTCATATTGCAGGTGTACTAGTTGGACCAATAAAATCTACTGGAATACACTGTTGAACACCTGTTGCAACTTGTTTCATTCTTTTAAGACGTGTTTAGGAGGGGCGATCGACGAAGAGCTTCGAAAATTGGAGAATATAAGACAAGGATACTCTCCCCCAATGCACAAATGTTATACGATGGGTACGACCCACAATGAGAGATCAGCGGTATTCCTTAAAAAGTTTAAACGGTGAGTGCAGGTGTATTTCATAATGAGAAATCAGTTAAAACAATTATTAGATAAATAATTATGCTTTAAATATAAAAACCGGTATATATTACGAATCAACTTCAAAGATTTAGCGATTAAGTTTCGAACCAAAAATACTTACTAAAAAAAACAATATAATATTTTCATTTAATATATTTAGTAAGATTTTTAAAAAAACTTTGTAATTCAAAGATTGTATAATTTTTTAGTAAAATCTTAATATTTTGTTATTATAAATAATTGTATTTTAATAGTTTAAATATTTTTATTTTTTAAAAAATAATAAAAAGTTTTGGTTTATTATATATTATATTAATTTATTATTTATTTGTTTTAATAACTTTTTTTATTTTTTTAAATAAATAATCTATTAATAAATTTTTTTGTTATTTTTTTAGTACTTTTTTGTATACAAAATAATTAATATTTGTAATACTTTTAAATTTAAAATTAAAAGTTTAGTATAGGTTATATTATTTAAAAAAGTTTTTTTAAGGGAATTTAAAAACTTTTTTAAAAAAAAATGTTTGAAGAGTATTTAAAGTTTAGGTGGTTATACTTTTTTTTTTTAATAATAGTTTAATATATTTATAAAACTTTTGTTGCAAAAACAATTTAAAATTGTTTGAATTAAAATGAAAACTATAAAAAGATTTTAAAAATAAGAATTTTGAAAAATATTTAAAATAATTATTGTTTATTTTATAAATAAATAAAACTAAACTATTTATATTTTTATAATTATTATTATTCTAGCAAAACTTTAATATTAATTTTCTTTTCAAAATAAATCCTTAAAACTATAAAAGCTATTTTGCTATAAAAAAACTAATATTATAAAAATCAAGGATTTTTTCTTTTAAACAACGATTATATTTTATAATAATAATAAATATTATTTTTTAATTAATAAACAAAAAATTAACTACATTATTTAATATTTTAAAAAATCCTTATTAACAATTTAGTAATATTACAAAAACAACAAAACTAAAGCAAAGATAACTTAAAAAAGTTTCAAAAACTATATATATAATATTATTATAAATAAAAACAATCAATAGTATTTAATTATCTAATAAATTATATAAATAAAACAAATATTTAATTAAAATATAAATAACTTTGTATTTTATTTAAATAATTTAAAAGAAAATATTAAAGTTAAATTAAATAATATTAAAAAAAAAAATTCCTAACCGGCTTATTATTAATAATTATTAAATGCATTTTTAAATTGTTTTAATAACCAACTACTAAAAATAAATTTATTAAATAAACTTATTATTTTAAAAATATTAATAAAATATATTACAATCAAATAAATAACAAAAAACTAAAAAATATATAAGCAAAATAAAATAATCCTTTTTACAATCTTCAATATTTAAAAAAATATTTTAAATATTTTAAGCCTAATACAATAGCAAAATCTAATAAAGCTTTTGCAATATTATAACCTTAAAAAAAAAACAGATTTTAATCCCCTATTTTAAATAAACTTAAAAAAGAATTTTTAACAAAATTCTTTTATATTATAATTTACTTTAATTATTTAAGATTAAGCTATTTCTTTACTATCTACCAAAATTTATTTAAATATAAATATTACAAAAAAAATCATTTGTTATATTAATGTTTTAATATAAAAGCAAAAATAAAGATTACAAAAAAAGAATAGATTTAATATTTATTTTAAATATCTTTATAATATTAAGTTTAAATCAAAAAAAGCAAATTATTTTTATTACTATTACTAATTTTAAAATTAGAAAATAATTAATATTTTTATAATACTTTATTGATTTAAAAGTAAAAACGAATATTATATAACAAAATAAATATATAGAATAAAATTGAAAATTAATTAACAAAAAAAAAACGCTTTTAATAATTGCTATTAATATTAATATACATTTATATAACAATTATTAATTTATAATAAAAGCAATAAATATTAAAAAAGAAAAATAAATCTATTTCCATTTTTTTATAATAATTATTCTAGAATTATTATATATAAATATTATTTTAGGTTTATTTTGATTAAAAATAATAAACCTAAATATTAATTAGAAATTAATAGTATTATACTTTTGTTTTAAACTAAAAAAGTTAGAAATAATTTTAGTAAAAACTATAAGATAAAAAATATAAAAAAATGTATAAATTTGTATTATTTTTTTAACATTTTAATTTAATTTTTAATAAACCTATAATAATCGTTAAATCCTTATATTAAAAAAACTAGAAATACTTCAAAAATATAAAAATTTAGAAAAAGCTTTTTCAAAAAAAAGTAATAATCTATTATTTAATTATTATTTAATAGAATATTATATTAATTTCAAACTCAAAATTATATTTTCTTAAAAATTTATATATATTTTATTAAAAAAAGAATTAATTATTTTAAAAGAATATTTTAATAAATATTAAAAGAAAAAGTAAATATAATAGTTTATCAATTTTATTAAAACCTTTATTATATTTATATTCAAAAAAAATAAAGATTATTAATTATATATTGATTATTAAGAACTAAATTATATCACCAAAAAAAACTATACCCTTTTATTTTTTATTAAAAAATCTTTAAATTATTTAAAAATAAGTATAATCTTTATAAAATTAAATCTTAAAAATATTTATTATTATATTTATATATAAAAAGATAATAAATAAAAGATAGTGTTTTATATATAATATAAATAATTCAAATATTTAATTATACTTTTTGATTTAATTAATACTTTTATTACTTTTCAAATTCATATTAATTAAATCTTAATCAAATTGATTAATAATATATATATAATATATTTTGATAATATTTTTATATATTTAAAAAACAAAAAATTATATATATAGAATATTCGATAAATCCTCAAATATTTAATAAAGTATAAACTTTATATTAAATTTAAGAAATATATATTTGATATTAATTAAATAAAATTCTTAAAGTTTATAATATTAAAAAAAGGCATATTTATAAAGTTTAATTATATCTAAATTATTATAAAATAGTTTATATTTAAATCGCTAAGAAATATACAAGTTTTCTTAAAGTTTGCAAACTTTTATTGTTATTTTATTATTGTATATTTAAAAATATTTATTAGTATAATTATTTTTATAAAAAGTATAAAAAAAGGAAGGTTTATATTAGAATTTATTTGGGATTAAAATACTTAAAAGTTTTTTGATATATTAAAAGAAGTATTTATATAAACAAATATACTTTAACATTTTTAATTATTATTATATATTTTAATAGAAATAAATATTTTGAAATTCGCTTTGGATTATATTTTATTTCAATTATTTTTAAATATTAAAAAAACAACAATTAATTATTAATATTTTATAATATTTTATTCTTACAAATTTACTTTAATTAAACAAAAATATTTTATATATAATCAAGAATTTCTTGTTATATATACTATTTTCATACAATAACAATATTATATTACAAATATACAATATACAATTTTAATTAAAACAAATCATAATAACTTATAATACTTTATAATTAAAAAAAAACTAAATAGTTAATAAATAAAATAAACTAAAATATTAACAATCTATAATTTCAATATTAAATATAAATTCAAAAAGTTAAATTTAATTAATAACTTTTTATAATACTTAGATTACAAAAACAAATTAATAGATTTTTTAAAAATATTATTTATATTTTAAAACAAATTAAAAAACATTATTATTATAATAGTTATATATTATAAATCTTATATTAAAATTAAACCTTTTTAATATATTATAAACCAATTTCAAAAAAAAAGTATAGTTTATTATTTTATAGATTTAAAGTTGTATTAATTAATATTAATTACAAATAATCAATATTATATTAAATTATCAAAATGATAATTAATAATAAAACAACATTTAAATTTATATTAAAACTAATAAAAAATGCTTTATTATATTTTTAAAAAAAAAACGATTTTATAAAAAATAAAAAGTATTTAAAGTTTTAATTACAATTTGCTAAAAATATTGAATTATAAAAAGTTAATACTAATAGTTTAATCTTTTTTAAAAACAAAACTTTTATATTATATAATACATTTATACATACAAAAATCCTTAAAACTTACTATAATAATTTAACAATAGATTACTAAAAAATCTATAAAACAATTAAAATAATTAAATCTAAATATTATTAGTTTAATATTAATCAAAATATCAAAAAATATATTAAGTCCTATATAATATATTAAAAAACTATAATAAAAAAATATTGGTTTTATAATAAACTTTAAATATTACTTTTACTTATAGGATTATAGAAAAAAATAATTATAGATTTTATTATAAATTTTTTGTTTTCAAAAATTGGTAAATATATATATAATAGTATTTTAATGATAATAAATAGGTTTATAAAATTATTATAATATATATTAATAAATAAGATAATTATTATATTAAAATTAGTTAATATTATAATAGTTTAAATATTTAAAAACTTTAAAATATTAGAAAATATTATATTTGATAAAGGATTTCAATTTATTACAAAATTTTGAAGTAGCTTTTTATTTTATTTATATATATAAAGAAAATTATTGATAGTGTTTTATTTATAAATTGATAATCAAATAGAGTAGCAAAATTAAAACCTTATTTATTATATTAATTGTTATATAAACTAAAGATAAAATAATTAGGCTTTATTATTACTCTTTATTGAATTTATATATAATGTTATATAGTATAATATAATTAATAAAATATTTTTCAAAGTTATATATAATTTTCAATTTATTTTTATATATATTAGTAAAGATGTTAATATAAAGGGGAAGGTGTTGGTTGTAAAAAAGCAAATTGAAGTATTTTAATTAAAAAGAAAAAAGTTAAAGAAATTCTAAACAAAAATTATAATAAAATAAAACAAATATTATAAAAAGGATCTACTTTAATATTTTAATATTAATAAAAAAATGATATTAAATATTAAGAATATTAAGTAGTTATAATCAAAAAAGAAATTTTCGGATAAATTTATAAACCTTTTTACAATTATAAATATTAAAAATAGTAAATAAATATATGAATTATTATTACTTTTTATATATAAAATACATAACATTTTTTATATTTTATTATTTAAACTTTAATATTAACAAAACAATATTAAAGATCTACTGCTATTTAAAAAAATAGAAAAAAGTATTAAATACAAAGTTAAAAAAATATTAATATATAAAAAAAGGGTTGTGGATATTAATATTTAATTAAATGGAAAGGATATAATTTATCAAATAATATTTAAAAACCTAACTTATACTAAACGTTTATTACAAAATTACAAAAACAAAAGCGTATTGTTATTACAATAACAAACCCAAAAAACCAAAAAAACTTAACTATAAGAATCCTATTAAACCCAATACTTACACCAACCTTAAAAAAACTTTTTTATTATAAAGTTTAATCAAAACCATTATTTTAATTAATGTTAGAACGAATAAGCAATGAATTAATATAATATACAAATAAGCCAAAACTTTTTATTATTTTCTAAAAGGTAAAAATACCCAAACTATTAAAGTACAATTATTCGCAATAACAAAATACTAAGATTTCGTTAAAGAATTATATAATCTCTAAATTGCAGAGTTTTCCTAAAGATTTTGTTAAATATATTAAATAAAAATGTTACATCGCTTTTCTTAACTTACATTTTCAATCTAAAACCAAATCATTAAATCTTTAAGGTTGATTTATAACAAAGCTCTTTTTTTTAAACTTTTTGCTTTAAGAAATCTTATAACTAAATTAAGCGTAGAAATATAATATAATATATTAATAACATATTGCTAGTGCAACTATATTAATCGTTAATATAATTAAGGGTTTTTTAAAATAATAAATAAGATATACTTTTTTTTCTATAATATTAATTTTTATTATATACTTTAGCTTTATATTCTTATACTTTTTTGTTATTTCTATTAATATATATTTAATTTGTTATATTAAAGTTTAATATAAAAATTATTGTACATTTTGATATAAGAATAGTATTATTAGCTTGCTTGATTTATTTGCAATATTTGAAACTGATTGTTTACGTATTGTTATTAGTTATTCAAAATAATAATTTTATTTTAAACTAAATATATAATGTAATAAAAAAATCCAAAATAGTTTATAATAAATACCAGGGGCCTGCGAGCCCCCGGACCCCTTGCTTTTCGAGAAAGTATAATTTAAACTTAGTTTTATTATAAGTTTTAATTTATAAAATTTATTAAAGTTTATATTGTTTATATTGTTTATATTGTTTATATTGTTTATATTGATTATATTATTTATATTAGCTTGCAGGCTTAAAGTCGGCTTGCTTTTTATTATTTTAATATTTATTATTAATATTTATTATTAATATTTATTATTAA
>NGKG01000024.1:327036-337350 GCA_002162505.1 Myriosclerotinia scirpicola | reverse complement strand
TAATATAAACTATATATTTGAATAGCTAGTATTAATATTAGTATATATAGATTTTCTTTTATTATTTTATCTATTATATTGAATTAGTAATGTTGATTTAAAGGATTATTTGGAAAAAGCTCGGACCATTTTTTGGATTTTAATTATGACCAATCAGAAGGCTCAAATCGCATACCATTAAGCGAGGAATGAAATTTTCTACGTCCTTACACCGGAAATACGTTACTGCGTACCCGGACAGCAAGAATATATATGTCGGGCAAGCCGACAATTATTATAAACAAAAACCTTATGAAGTAGTATTGGCTTTTTTTGCTACAACTATAAATTATATTCTTTATTTAAAAAATTTATATTTGAAAACTATAATAAAATCCATTGAGAAGAATATAGCGAATGTTAAATTAATACAATGCTAAATTGAATATAAAAATGTAATAAAAGTTTTTGTTTAAAGTAATAAGAAATAAAATTTTATTTATAAATCTAAGAATATTTGTAAAGCAATAATAATGCTGAATTATTAGATGGCCAAATTCAATATAATATTTTGTATCTTTTTGGATTTTTTTTATATTTATATAAATAGTCTTTAATTTAATAATATATATTTAATAAATTAATAAATATTTGTTTAAATATAATTAAATCTTTTTAATAAAATTATAAATTATTTAAAAAATTTGTTTAATAAAAAAGCAAAGGATAATAATATAATACTATTAATACTTTTAAAACTTATTAAAAAACTAACTAAAAAAATTATACTTAAAATAAAAGTAAAATTAAAAAAAACAACGAAAATAATAAAGAGTATGTTTTTAGTAGTTAAACTTAAAGGCATAATTGTTATAATAAAAAGTAAAAGTAAAATAAAAGTGGTTTTTGATAATTTATTAAATGAAAAGGATAAGGAAGTAGAGGGTTAGTGAGAAGATAATATTATATTATATTTAATATATATTTAATCTATAATATAGAAAATTATATAAGTTTATAAAAAAGCTTTTAGTAAAGAAATTATAAAAGATATAGGAGGAAAAAAAAAAAGGGTAATAATAGAGATACTAATAAGTTATTATTATTATTTATTAATTTTGATTAAAATATTTGTTTTTTATTAAAATTAGTTTAACTTTTTAGCTTTTATTTTAATAAAGTTTATTAATATTATCAAATCATTTTCAAAAACTTAATAATTTAATTTTAGGGTTAAAAACTTTAAGGCCAAATTAGAATATTGAATAAATGTTAAATAATATTATAAGCTTAATTCCGATATCAACTTAAATAATATTGATAATGAAACTGGATTATTAACTAAAACAATAGCCTTGATTAAACTTTATAATAAAAAGGTTTCCTTAAAATTGATGTAAATATTAAATTTAATAAGTTTTTTATAATTAAGTTTTTTTGGTTTTTTGGGTTTGTTGTTGTAATGATGATACGCCTTCGTTTTTATAATTTTATAATAAATGTTTAATGTAAACTAAAATTTTAATACTTTTTTAAATATCATTTAATAAATTGTATTTTTTTTATTTAATTAAATATTAATATTTATAACCCTTTTTTTTGTATATTAATATTTTTTTGATTTTGTATTTAGTGTTTTTCTTTATTTTTTTAAATAATAGTGGGTTTTTGATATTGTTTTGCTAATATTAAAGTTTAAATAATAAAATATAAAAAATGTTATATATTTTATATATAAAAAGTAATAATAATTTATATACTTATTTATTACTTTTAATATTTGTAATTATAAAAAAACTTATAAATCTATTCGAAAATTTCTTTTTTGGTTATAATTGCTTAATATTCTTAATATTTAGTATTATTTTTTTATTAATATTAAAACATTAAAATAGATCTTTTTTATAATATTTATTTTGTTTTACTATAGCTTTTATTTAGAATTTTTTTAATTTTTTTTTTTTTAATTGAAATGCTTTAATTCGCTTTTTTATAGTTAATACCTTTTTTTTTATATCAATATTTTTATTAATATATATAAAAATAGATTGAAAGTTATATATAACTTTAAAAAGTATTTTATTAATTATATTATATTATATAATATTATATATAAATTTGGTAAAAAGTAATAATAAAATTTAATTGTTTTATCTTTAATTTATATAACAATTAATATAATAAATAAGGTTTTAATTTTACCGTTTTGTTTAATTATTAGTTTATAAATAAAACGTTATTAATAATTTTTTATATATATATAAATAAAATAAAAAGTTATTTTAAAATTTTGTGATAAATTGTAGTTCTTTGTTCAATATAATGCTCTCCAATGTTTTGAAATCTTTAAATATTTAAATTATTATAATATTAATTAACTTTAATATAATAATTATTTTGTTTATTAGTATATATTATAATAGTTTTGTAAATTTATTTATTATTATTAAAATATTGTTATATATATACTTATTGATTTTTAAAAATAAAAAATTTATAATAAAATTTATAATTATTTTTTTCTATAACTTTATAAATAAAAACAATATCTAAAGTTTGCTATAAAATTAATATTTTTTTTTTATAGTTTTTTAATATATTGTATAAAATTTAATATATTTTTTAATATTTTAATTAATATTAAGTTAATAATATTTAAATTTAATTATTTTAATTGTTTTGTAAATCCTTTAGTAATTTACTATTAGATTATTATAATAAATCTTAAGGATTTTTGTATATATAAATGCATTATATAATACAAAAGTTTTGCTTTTAAAAAAGATTAAACTATTAATATTAATTTTTTATAATTTAATATTTTTAATAGATTATAATTAAAACTTCAAATACTTTTTATTTTTTATAAAATTGTTTTCTTTTTGGAAATGTAATAAAGCATTTTTTATTGATTTTGATATAAATTTGAATATTATTTTATTATTAATTATTATTTTAGTAACTTGATATAATATTAATTATTTGCAATTAATATTAATTAATATAATTTTAAATTTGTGAAATAATAAGTTATACTTTTTTTTTTGAAATTGGTTTATAATATATCAAAAAGATTCAATTTTAATATAAAATTTATAATATATAGTTGCTATAATAGTAATATTTTTTAATTTATTTTAAAATATAAATAACATTTTTAAAAAACCTATTAATTTGTTTTTATAATTTAAGTATTATAAAAAGCTATTAGTTAGATTTAGCTTTTTGGATTTATATTTAATATTGAAATTATAAATTATTAATATTTTAGTTTATTTTATTTATTAATTATTTAACTTTTTTTTGATTATAAAATATTATAAATTATTATAATCTATTTTGATTAAAATTATATATTATATATTTATAATATAATGTTATTATTATACAAAAATAATATATATAACAAAAAGTTCTTAATTATATATAAAATATCTTTATTTAATTAAAATAAATTTGTAAAAATAAAATATTATGGGATATTAATAATTAATTATTACTTTTTTAATATTTAAGAATAATTGAAATAGAATATAATCTAAAGCAAATTCTGAAATGTTTGTTTTTATTAAAATATATAATAATAGTTGAAAATGTTAAAATATATTTATTTATATAAATGCTTTTTTTAATATATTAAAAAACTTTTAAATATCTTAATCCCAAATAAATTCTAAAATGAATTTTTTTTTCTTTATACTTTTTATAAAGATAATTATATTAACAAATACTTTTGAATATATAATAATAAAATAATAATAAAAGTTTATAAATTTTAAAAAAACTTATATATTTTTTAATAATTTAAATATAAACTATTTTATAATAGTTTAAATATAATTAGGTTTTATAAATATACTTTTTTTTAATATTATAAACCCTAAAAATTCTATTTAATTAATACTAAATATATATTTCTTGAATTTAATATAAAGCTTATATTTTATTAAATGTTCAAAAACTTATTAAATATTTTGTATATACAATTTTTTGTTTTTTAAATATATAAAAATATTATTAAAATATATTATATATATACTATTAATTAATTTAATTAAGATTTAATTAATATAAATTTGAAAAATAATAAAAGTATTAATTAAGTCAAAAAGTATAATTAAATATTTGAATTATTTATATTATATATAAAACACCATCTTCTACTTATTGTTTTTTTGTATACAAATATAATAATAAATATTTTTAAGATTTAATTTTATAAAGATTATATTTGTTTTTAAATAATCTAAAAATTCTTTAATAAAAAGTAAAAAAAATATAATCTTTTTTAATAATATAATTTAGTTTTTAATAATTAATATATAATCAATAATTTCTATCTTTTTTAAATATAAATATAATAAGGGCTTTAATAAAGCTAATGAATTGTTATATCTACTTTTTCTTTTAATATTTATTAAAGTATTCTTTTAAAATAATCAATTTTTTTTTTAATAAAATATATATAAATCTTTAAAAAAGTATAATCTTAAATTCAAAATTAATATAATATTTTATCAAATAATAGTTAAGTAATAAACTATTATTTTTTTTAAAAAGGTTTTTTCCAAATCTTTATATTTTTAAAGTATTTTTAATTTTTTTAATATAAAAATTTAATAATTATTATAAATTCTTTAAAAATTAAATTAAAATATTAAAAAAATAATATAAATTTATATATTTTCTTATATCTTTTATTTTATAATCTTTATTAAAATTATTTTTAATTTTTTTAATTTAAAGCAAAAATATAATACTATTAATTTTTAATTAATGTTTAAATTTATTGCTTTTAATTAAAATAGATTTAAAATAGTATTTATATATAGTAATTTTAAAACAATTGTTATAAAAAAATAGAAATAGGTTTGCTTTTCTTTTTTAATATCTATTGCTTTTATTATAAACTAATAATTATTGTATAAATATATATTAATATTAATAATAATTATTAAAAATATTCCTTTTTTGTTAATTAGTTTTCAATCTTATTTTATATATTTATTTTGTTATATAATATTCATTTTCACTTTTAAGTTAATAAAGTACTACAAAAATACCGATTATTTTCTAATTTTGAAATTAATAATAATAATAAGAATAATTCGCTTTTTTTGATTTAAATTTAGTATTATAAAAATATTTAAAATAAATATTAGATTTGTTCTTTTTTTATAATTCTTGTTTTTATTTTTGTATTAGGATATTAATATAATAGATAATTTTCTTTGTAATATTTACATTTAGATGAGTTTTAATAAATAATAGAGAGATAATCTAGTTTTAAATAATTAAAGCAAATTGTAATACAAAGGAATTTTATTAAGAATTTTTTTTTAGATTTATTTAAAGTAAAAGATTGAAATTTGTTTTTTTTTTAAGATTATAATATTATAAAGGCTTTATTAGATTTTATTATTATATTAAATTTAAAATATTTAGAATGCTTTTTTAAATACTAAAAATTATAAAAAAGATTATTTTATTTTATTTATATGTTTTTTAGCTTTTTGTTATTTATTTAATTACAATATATTTTGTTAATATTTTTAAAATAATAAATCTATTTAATAAATTTATTTCTAATAACTAATTATTAAAACAATTCAAAAATATATTTAATAATTGTTAATAATAAATTAACTAAAAATCGTTTTTTTTTAATATTATTTAATTTAATTTTAATGTTTTTTTTTAAATTGTTTAAATAAAATATAAAATTGTTTATATTTTAATTAAATATTTGTTTTATTTATATAACTTATTGAATAATTAAATATTATTAATTATTTTTATTTATAATAGTATTATATATATAGTTTTTAAAATTTTCTTAAATTATCTTTATTTTAATCTTGTTATTTTTATAATATTGTTAAATTATTAATAAAGATTTTTTAAAATATTAAATAATATAATTAATCTTTTATTTATTAATTAAAAAATAATATTTATTATTATTATAAAATATAATTTTCGTTTAGAAAAAGAAATCCTTAGTTTTTATAATATTAGCTTTTTTATAGTGAAGTAATTTTTATAATTTTGAAGGTTTATTTTGAAAAAAGGGATTGATATTAAAGTTTTATTAAGATAATAATAATTATAAAAATATAAATAATTTAATTTTGTTTATTTATAAAACAAATAATAATTATTTTAAATACTTTTTGAAATTTTTATTTTTAAGATTTTTTTATAGTTTTTATTTTAATTTAAATAATTTTAAGTTATTTTTGTAATAAAGATTTTATATATATATTAAATTATTATTAAAAAAGAAAAATATAATTATTTAGATTTTAAATATTTTTTAAATATTTTTTTTTAAAAAGGTTTTTAAGTTTTTTTAGAAAAACTTTTTTAAATAATATAATTTGTATTAGATTTTTGGTTTTAAATTTAAAAGTATTACAAATATTAATTATTTTGTATATAAAAAAGTATTAAAGAAATAATAAAAAAACTTATTAATAAATTGTTTATTTAAAAAAATAAAAAAAATTATTAGAATAAATAAATAATAAATTAATATAATATACAAATAAACTAAAACTTTTTATTATTTTTTAAAAAATAAAAATATTCAAATTATTAAAATATAATTGTTTGTAATAATAAAATACCAAGATTTTATTAAAAAATTATATAATTTTTGAATTACAAAGTTTTCTTAAAGATCTTATTAAATATATTAAATAAAAATACTACATTGCTTTTTTTAACTTGCACTTTTAGTTCGAAATCAAATCGCCGAATCTTCGAGGTTGATTTATAACAATTAATAATTTAGTTTTATTATTGATATTATTTGAATTGATATTAGAATCAAACTTGTAATATTATTTAATATTTATTTAATATTCTAATTTATTCTTAAAATTCTTAGCTTTAAAATTTAATTGTTAAGCTTTTGAAAAAAAACTGATAATATTATTAGGCTTTACTAAAATAAAAGTAAAAGGTTAAATTAATTTTAATAAAAAACAAGTATTTTAATCAAAATTAATAGATGGTAATAATAATTTACTAGTATCTCCTTTATTATTCCTTTCTTTTTCTTCTTTTATGTTCTTTACAACTCCTTTATTAAGAGCTTTTTTATAAATTTGTATAGTTTTTTATATTATAGATTAAATATATATTAAATATAATGTAGTATTATTTTCTCATTGATTTTTTATTTCCTTATCTTTTTTACTTAATAAATTATTAAAAACTATTTTCGCTTTACTTTTGCCCTTTATTATAACAATTATACTTTTAAGCTTAACTACTAAAAATATATTTTTTACTACTTTTATCATTTTTTTTAATTTCGCTTTTATTTTAAATATAATTTTTTTAATTAGTTTTTTAATAGGTTTTAAAAACATTAATAATATTATACTATTATCCTCCGCTTTTTTGTTAAACAAATCTTTTGAACAATTTATAATTTTATTAAAAAAACTTAATTATATTTAAACAAATATTTATTAACTTATTAAATATATATTATTAAATTAAGAATTATTTATATAAATATAAAAAGAATTCAAAAAAGTATAAAATATTATATTGAATTCGGATATCTAATAGTTTAATATTATTATTACTTTACAAGTATTCTTAAACTTATAAATAAGATTTTATTTCTTACTATTTCAAATAAAAGCCTTAATTGTATTCTTATATTTGGTTTAATATTATATTAACTTAGCATTTGTTATATCCTTTTTAATAGATTCTATTATAACCTTTAAATATAAATCCTTTAAATAAAAGATACAATTTATAATTATAATAAAAAAAGCTAATATTATTTTATAAAGTTTCTGCTTATAATAACATTTATTATAAACTATTTTGGATTTTTTTATTATATTATATATTTAATTTAAAACAAAACTATTATTTTAAATAATTAATAACAATATATAAACAATCAATTTTAAATATTACAAATAAACCAAACAAGTTAATAGTATTATTTTTATATTAAAATATATAACAATTTCTATATTAGATTTTGATATAGCGAATTAAATATATATTAATAAAAACAATAAAAAGAATATAAAAATATAAAATTAAAGTGTATAATAAAAGTTAATATTATAGGGGAAAAAACGTGTTTTGTTTATTATTTTAAAAAAAAAAACCTCTAATTGCGTTAGTAACCAATATGATTGCATTAGCAATGTATTATTGATACATTATATCGCATTTTTACATTTAATTTAATTATAAAACTTTTTAAAGCAAAAAGTTTAAAAAGAAGAGTTTTGTTACAAATCAACTTTAAAGATTTAGTGATTAAATTTTAGATTAAAGGTGTAAGTTAAAAAAAGCAATATAATATTCTTATTTAATATATCTAACAAAATCTTTAAGAAAATTTTACAATTTGGAGATTATATAATTCCTTAATAGAATCTTGGTATTTTATTATTACAAATAATTGTATTTTAATAATTTGAGTATTTCTATCTTTTAAAAAGTAATAAAAAGTTTTGGTTTATTGTATATTATATTAATTTATTACTTATTCGTTCTAATAGTATATTAAAACTTTAACTTTAATTTTATTGATTTAATTATATTTTAATAATATAATAAATCGATTTTTTTTTAAAAAAACTTTAAATGTTTTAAAATATTATAAATAATAGAATTGATATTAAAAATCTAAAAACTATTATTATATATTTTAAAAAGCTATAATACAAATTATAATATTCTAAATAGAATAAAAAAGCTAAGTTTAAATAAATAAATAAATAAATAAATAAATAAATAAATAAATGAAATTATAATTCTTACACTTCATCTAGCTCGGCTAATCAGAAGCTAATCAGAGAGGCTGTGTTAAGCTCGTGTCAGGATGCTTGCTTGGTATGCACATGATCTAGGAGCTAGGCTAGTACATACAGTATAAATATAGCTTTTCTTTGGTAACTAGCTTTTAATTCTTTATAGTTTATAACCTTCAATTAAAATACTATTTAATCCCTGAGTTTCTACCCCTACACTTTGTAACAAAGTAAACTATCTACCAATGTATTCAGCTCGTCGAATAGTATGATTCCTATACTTTAAAAAAGCTACGATTCTTTGATTCCCTAATTCCCTGATTCTTTGATTCCCTGGTTCCCTGATTCCCTAGTTCCCTAGCTCCCTGGCTCCCTGGCTCCCTGGCTCCCTAGCTCCCTGGCTCTCTAGTTCCGTTTCGATACTGTACTATAATACAGTTGATTCCAATGCTATGATATAGCTCTTAATCCCGATACTATAGTTATAGCTCTTGATTCCTAATTTCTAGCTTGTTTAAGCATTTCTGCTCTGATACTATAATACAGTTGATTTCTGAATACTGTATTTACAACTAATTCTTTGTTCTTGCCCGATTTGACTAGTTGCTATAGTTATAACTTTTGATCCCGCACCTTCCTAATTCCTAGCTTGTTTAAGCACCCCTACTCTGATACTGTAGTATAGTTGATTCCAATACTATAATATAGCTCTTAATCCCAATGCTATAATATAGTTCTTGATTTTTGATTCCCAACTTGTTTAAGTACTTTTACTACAATACTATAGTATAGCTTGTGATTCCTGATTCCTAGCTTGGTTAAACACCCCTACTACGATGCTATAGTATAGCTTGTGATTCCTGATTTCTGGTTTGGTTAAGTACCTTTACTACGATGTTATAGTATAACTCTTGATTCTTGATTCCCAACTTGTTTAAGCACCCCTGCTACAATGCTATAGTATAACTTATGATTCCTGATTCCTAGCTTAGTTAAGCACTTTTGTTACGATGCTATAGTATAGCTTGTGATTCCTGATTCCTAGCTTGGTTAAGCACCCCTGCTACAATACTATAGTATAGCTTGTGATTCCTGATTCCTAGCTTGGTTAAACACCCCTGCTACGATGTTATAGTATAGCTGATTTTTAAAGCTACACGAAAGCATGTAGCATAAAAGGGGGGATAGTGTTAGGATGCTTACTTGGTATGCATATAATCTAAAAGCTAAGCTAGTACGTACAGTATAAATACAGCTTTTCTTCGGTAGCTAGCTTTTGATTCTTTATAGTTTACAACCTTCAATTAAAATACTATTTGATCCCTGAGTTTCTACCCCTGCACTCCGTGACAGCTCGCATAGTTAAACATTAGTAGTGTTAATTCAAACAGTAGGCTGTATTAGAGGGATTTAGTTAAGAAACACGCTAGCTAACTCTCAAAGGGTCTGCTATTAAAAATATCTGCATAGATCTTTTAAGATCTTCCAAAACTTAGCCCAATTGAGAGATATCAAATCCGCTAGAGTTAGCAACACA
>NGKG01000024.1:288926-326936 GCA_002162505.1 Myriosclerotinia scirpicola | reverse complement strand
CCCAATTGAGAGATATCAAATCCGCTAGAGTTAGCAACACATTTGATAACGAAGCAAATGTATTTCTTATTCGTCCCACAATTGCTTAACTAGCTTGGGTAAGATTAGAATAGCATAAAATAATGCAAAACTTTAAATCTCGCTTGTATTTTGGCTAAAAATTATCAAATCCACAAAACAATTCTGACCATTCATATACCTTAATTCTCAGAGATAGCTAGCGTATTTTCTTAACTAAATCCCTCTATTAAAGGACATAACCTCATTCTTAGTATAATTCGTCGCCCACGTTCGGTAGGTAGAGTGAAACCTCCGATTGGAATTCATAACCTCGCTTATTGTAATGTGCTGTTCTCTACGCTCAGGGCGTAATGGTGGTATGTTCCAGGTTCGAGTAGATTCAATTAATTTATGTAGAAGTCCAGCCTGTCCAGGTGGAGTTGAAACTTCATGGGGAGGCCCGGGAGGGAGAGGAATACGAGCCAAGAACTTCGGAATATTCCACAGGAAACAGGCGGCCCCACTATTTACTTTATAATTGAACGATTTAATATCAAAAACTTGACGTTAAACTGTTTCGGTAAAGTTAGTGAAATTTAAGGTTTTGGAAACACGTTATGAAACTCGGTGTACCTGAAGATAGACCGACCATATGCAAGGCTACCGAAAGTTACTTTACAGCTAAAGAAGGTGAGGAAAAGTTGTCAAAGATTACCTAAATGATATGGGGGGTAGTAGGAGGGGGCTGGCGGAACCTACCAATCCATCTTGATACAGCATACCAAGGCTAGTTGCCTTCTGGGCTACCGCCATTTGATCGATTGAACGGGTGGTGGTGGAGGGACAATTCAAGTGATAATCCTAGCTATACTATCCCCCCATGAATGAAAGTTAAATATTGGGCTTGGATCTTTGGAATAAGCCCAAAACATAACCTTTATTCATTTGGGGGGAATAGTAAAAACTTATTAGCTGCGTGGAGATGCAATAAAAAAGTGTGAGCAACGCCTCTTCTACTGTTAAAAGTAACTTTTCTGCACATTATTTCTTCGTCATTTGTTCGGTTGAGCTACCTATCCTCCAAGTGAAGAAGAGGAACCATGTCTGCAGTACCTGTATTACCGTCTTTCCGCAGACAAGTCTTCAACAGCATCATCTGCGTCCTCGCCTTTTTATTTGTCTGCCGCTATTGGAAAAGATTTCTCAGAGCTGCACCCATCACCCTCGAAAGTATCTGGCAGATATTTCTAGCAGAGATCAATCGCAGGAAAAATATAGCAAGAGTCAAAAAGTTGGAACAGAAACTTTCGTTCCAAGATGCCGAGAAGGGAATTCTGACCAAAGATGATGTGGCTGCGAAGTGTGTGGCTTCGGTAGTGGGATATCGTGAAGAGGCAGATTTGTGGAAGAGATGTTTACAGAGTTATAAAAATAGTCCTGGTTTGGAAATTATGGTTCTTGGAATTGATGGGGACCATGATGTTGATATGGAGATGGTTTCTGCGGCTCAAGAAGTGCGTATCTTCCCCCGCCTCCCCAAACAAGTTTCTAGGAAACACAAAGGAACTAATAAAATCTCCCTTTAAGGTATTCCCAGACGTGATAAAAATACACATCGAAGAGCCGTACGGCCCCCTCGCCGTCCGCATTGCGCAAAACTACATCACTCGCGAACTCTACGACGAAAAATCCTCCTCAAAATGGGCACCCCCGTCCATCGACCCCACAGATTTCTCACAAATCCCCTCCACTCTGCTATCCGAAGCCTATGCTTATGCTTTCCGAATCGTATCTGAAAAAGCGCTCAGCACCCTCCGCGAACACAATGCACTATCCCCCCCTCTCGACTCCAAATCCAAGTCCCTGCATACAATATGTCTCTACCAACCACACAAATGCAAAAAAGATATCATGTTTACCAATATGGTTTTCTCATTGGCTTTAGGACAGGCGAATAATATCGAATATCTTTGGACCAGTGATTCCGATACGATTGTTTACCCGGATACTTTGTATCAAACGGTGGGATGTATGTCTGCGGATCCGGCAATTGGGGGAAGTTGTTGCGCGCTGAGTATTCATAATGATAAGGACTCTCCTATTGCTATGTTGGGGGCTGCGGCTTATTGGTCCGAGTGAGTATTCAATTTGTATTTTGATAGAGGGACAATTCTAATATTGGCGGGCTTATAGAATGGCTATTACACGTGGACAAACCGGCGCAGTAGATGTGGTAGACTGTCAACCTGGTCCCTGCGCAGCATTCCGCCTCATAGCCCTCGAATCTATTATCCTACCATGGTACACTCAAACCTGTCTCGGCGTCAAAACCGTCGTCAACGAAGATCGCCACCTAACTACTAACCTCCTCCTCCGAAACTGGAAAGTGACCTTTAACACATCCGCGCTCGCCGCCACCGATACCCCCGTCACTCTTCTCCGCTGGCTCCTCCAACAACTGCGTTGGGCCCGCGCTACCCATATCGAATGTCTCTCATATCCACAAATCTACTCCATCCACGGCGCGATCATCTTCGTAACCGCCATGCGTCGTTTCTACGGACCTTTAATCATCGGCGTCCTCACCATCCGCTACGTATTCACCGGCCACACAGTGCATGCCATGCAATGGTGGGATTTTGTCCTCCGCGTAGTCGTATGCGCAATCTACAATTGCTGGCGCAATAAAACACACGTAGCCAGCCTAAAATATCTCGTCATATCACAATTCTTCTACCAAATACCATTGCCAGGTATCATGTTCTGGTCTATTTTGACGGTGCTTGAAGGGGGTTGGGGAACTAGTATGAGGAGTGCTAATGAGCAGCAAAAATCAAGGTTTGCGGGCTGGAAAAATTTGTGGCCTTCGACTGCGATGGCTGTTTGGATGGGTTTTGTGGGGGCGGCGCTCGCGAGATGGCTCATGCCGTATGTTGCGCCGGCCTTTTTGGTGGAGGGGATGATTTTTGCGGGTGCCACGTCGGTGGGGACTGTGTATTGGGCGTTGCTTGGGTAGGGGGNGGGGTGGGACGGGGATAGAATAGAATCTCAAGGATGAGGGGGCTGGGCTGGGCTGAGTTGGGTTGTGATTAGATTAGATTAAGATTACTCTCCCCCCTTAAACAAAGGTTAAATATTGGGTCTACTTTATTTGTATATAGACCGACAGATTTTACTAAGATATACTATCTAATGATTATTATAGTTGATGTCTTATTGTAGGATTTACCTATCGTTTGACCTGTCTTGAGGGGGAGTATGGGATGGATAAGTTTAGATTCAGGGGTAAATGTGCTGGTAGTATCAAATAGAGGAGAACTGGGCATTAGAACTATTTTTCAGGACTCATACGAATTCAATATTTTTTTGGATGTTATTTTGGAGTTTTTCAATTCGAGGAAGGTGTGATGGGTACAACGGGCAAACTAGATATTGAAGCAAAGGGTTTAGATATAGAATTGGACTTTAAAAGCGACTCTTATGATGAAAGAATTTATGATATGATGTTAAATTTGGCTACACCCTCCATGATGAAGTGACCGTTCAATTCCCACAAATGCACGAGTACTTCCATAAACTTACACAATCTTCAGAGTTGCATATTCAGGCTTTGGGAATAACAAATCAGAAATTTTTATCGTTAAATCGAATAACATTACTATCATTTTTAAAATATCCTTCGCCTATATATATGCATTGAAATCCAACACATCACGCCCTCTAGAGGTAAATCCAAAAATCTAAAATTCCAAAGGAGCACATTCCTTCTTTAGCAGAACCTCCCCAATTCTATCCACCATCCACCCACTCTCAATATAAACGCCCTCATTAACCTTTGCTCCTATCGCTGCCATATGAGAAAGGTGACAATCATCATCTTGATACTTCCAGCTCAAACATTGAACCCAGTCTACACAAGCCTTTTTACATTTTTCCTTTGATACCCATGGTCTCTCATTCTTTTGCGCTGCAGTCATCTCTTTCCACTCTGGTTTAGAGGAGTCTTGCGTTGAAGAAAATGATTTTTCTGCTGCCCAATTATCCCATTCCGAGCGCGCAGCAACCAAATTCGGAGCGAAGAAATATTTGAAAACATCGCGGTGGCGAACCCGTCCTTTTCCTTTCGTCTCTTGCTTGAACTGATTCTCGAAAACGAACAATTGGGAGATATCAGCTTGATGAACTTTGTGGATGTTCATGAGTGGTGAACACCAATTCCATTCAGCAAAGCCAATTCTCCATGTCTGAAGAGCTTGCAAAGCAGCCCACCCATTTTCTCCATCATAACCCTTAATTCGCTCTACGCCCTTCTCTCGCAGAGCATGTGAAAGCACCTGATCTCCACAGCAATGCCCTGCTGCATACGATTCATATTTGTCAGCTAAGGTCTTGTCTGCACCAAACGAGACCGCCATAGCTTTCCCTGATAGGGCGAAGCCCGATCCACCATGAGCAAAATCCTCGCCTGACTTGAAAGCTGGCCCTCCGAACAAAACAGGGGAAGTGTGATCAAGAGTCGCAAGGAATGCGTATAGTGTTTCCCAGAAGATGTAGTTATCGTCTTCCAAATACACATACCATTTCTTGCCGGGGTAATTAATAGCAGCATGTTGAAACATGGGCAAAAACTTATATTTGTCCAATCTCCAGCCACCCGGGAGATATGTATCACCCTCTATCATTGCGGCTTCTTGATACAAGTTATCTTTGATGGCTTCTTTGGCTTTGGTGTGGAGGACAAAATCAGGTGATGCTTTGAGAGTTGCGGATACGTTTGCGAGGGAGTCAATGACCGGATTTCCATTGATATTGTCCGCAGTATCAGAGTAATAGACGATGTTTGGAGTGAGTTGTTTGTTTGCCAGTGTGGTCGACATGTGCATAGGCATTCGCCTCCACATTGTTGTCGCGCCAGTCTTGACCAGAATGATGACATCCTTCGGATCGAGACCTGTGGCACTGTAGACCTTGCTCGGTTCTTCCACTGCCGGCTTTGCGTCACCATATTCGACGCTGTTTTGCGGAGATG
Organism: Myriosclerotinia scirpicola; assembly: GCA_002162505.1. Taxonomy (NCBI): domain Eukaryota; kingdom Fungi; phylum Ascomycota; class Leotiomycetes; order Helotiales; family Sclerotiniaceae; genus Myriosclerotinia; species Myriosclerotinia scirpicola. The sequence continues at coordinate 321,907 of NGKG01000024.1, read as the reverse complement.
GCGAAGAACTTGTTGATGGTAGATCTAGCTTTACAGAATAGTCCCGTGATAATGGGCCGCCATCTGTCTGATACCAAGTTGCTGATCTATCCACAAATATCACCCCAATTTCATTCAGTGACAGAACAATGAATATTGCTACCAGGAAACTGATCCATAAGTATCCCTTGAGATGTCGAGGTAAAAAAGACCCAATACGTGACGTCCACATCTTTGAGGACACTTGAAGTGATTCAAGTACAGGACATCAAGAACTGAAAGCTGTCAGTCGTTGAAGAAAAGGGCAATATAGGATTCTAAACTTCAAGTCAGGGGAAGGAGGGATTCATTGGCATGCAAAGTATAGAGGGAAAGTTTATATGAGATAACTTCTGGATTCCTTTGCCTACCCATGCAGGCAACCTCGTCTAACTGACTCAGCATACTTTATCCCCCCGAATACGTCCTAGAATCAGAAATTGGCTGAAACAATCTTTAGATGGTATATTTTGTTAGATTCTATTGGTCTATGTAACATGAGTGGATTAGATCCAATATTTAACCTTTATTCAGGGGTAGAGTACCAAGATAAGGGGCCACGTAGATTACATCTTCGTGTGGGGCTAAGATCAGGCTTGAAGCGTTGAAATACGAGCTAAACCGAGCAAGTTTAGTAGCCTTGCATACCTGATCCCTTTCGAGCCAAGCCCTGAAACAAATGCAAGTTCTGTAGCTCGATACTAAGTTGATACTCTTAAGCAAAGGTCAAACAGCGAGGACATTCTATCGTGAGAAATTAGCGGTAATAATCATTAGACAGTATATACTAGTAGATTCTAGTATGTTCTAGTAGATTCTGTTAGTCTATATAGGGAAAAAGTAGACCTAAAATTTAAACTTTCGTTTGGAAAGAGGATAATGTTAAATAGATTACCATTACCCCTTATTATTAAGTAATTCTTCTTAGATCTTCTAGGCGAGCGCTAGACGGTAGGTATTAAGCACTGGGTAAGTGCCGGTGAGGCAAGACAAGATCTTTATACGTAGACATAAACTTTATTTAAAGAGTTTTCGCCTAGCTGATGCACTGCCCCCCCAGCAAAACCTTATATCGTGGATACGACGCACTAAGTATGGTATGTTCCGCAACTTCGATGTTATATTATTCCAGAAGATTTTATCAGTACATACTACATATGTACATATGAGTGGAGCAGACTCAATTAAACTTTATCTTTGGAGGGTAGGGAAGAAAAGGAAGATTCTCATTATTCGGAGGTTTCCTCGGTTCGAAGAGACTCGGACCGCAACCTACAATGACAGTCCATGCGTTAGGTTCTACTAGGCCTAACAAGTATTCTTCGGGGGGATCAACTATTAATCCAAATCAAAAATCTGAAAGTTACATGTTAGTTTGCTTTGATATACAAATCATTTAGTATATATATATATATATCAAAACCTATTTGATCCAATCCTAGTTTCTTCGCTTAACCATACAAATCCATAATACTACCCCTGTATCATAGCTATTTCTACCCATACACAGACTGTCACTATAAGTTACGGTAAGAGTCGCTTCGCTCGTCGAAAATAGCGACGATAAGAATGGGAGAATCCCGTATCCTTGAAGAGAATTCGGTCGCGCGGCTAGGGCTCGGGAGGTATTCGGTGTTGTTTTGATTCGTTTGTTTAGTTGAATGCCTACCTAATATATACGAACTTTTGGAGTACTACTTATGTCCCTAAGACTCAAAATAAACCATACAAAACAGATCTACCCCATTCGGAGGTTTCCTCGTCTCGAAGACCGACGAAACCTGCGCCGATTAGACAAAGAATCGATCTACCTTAGTGATACACTAAACTAACCTTAAATCAAAAGTCCCTGCATAGCGCGTCCGAACTTTCCAGAAGAATACCATCTTCTCGCACCTAACTTGACCTACTAAGTTCTAACTTCTAACTAAGGTGGTCTAACCTGGTCCTCGATTGATAATAGTTTTATAGGGAGATCGCCAATGGGTCAAGGCTCGGAGCTTTCAAAATCCGATGCTAAAAGATATATACAGTAAATTTTAGAGGAATTTGCAATATGGATATTTTCGCTTTGAAAATTATACTCTATTATTAATAAGTACAGCCAACTCGGTAACCCACGATTGACTAGTTCAAATCGAGGCTAGCGTACCTCAGTTAGGTGAGTTTTGAAGGTACGGGATTCTTCCCCCTTGAACAAAAGTTAAACGGTGAGTATGTCTTATGAGAAACTACCTAAGTAGCTATAACAATCAACAGATACCTAGGTAGTACCTGTATTATTCTAGTAGATTCGATTAGTCCAAACAGAAGCAAGTACCTACCTAGGTAGAGTAGACCCAATATTTAAACTTTGTTTAGCGGGGGAAGGGTACGAGTCCCGATTTAAACTTCCAATCGCAACACTCGTCCGACGGTCGTACCGGAAAAGATTCACGGCAAGCGGCAAGCACGTGTGTTGTTTCGAGTTTGCGACTTGCTGGTGTAATCTCCAACTGCTAGTCTAGAATTCAGAGCTTTGAATCATGTCTTTCAAAGTTTCAATTGCGATATTTGTTTCAAAGCTGTACTTGAAATATAGTTCATGATCAAAACATATATATATTGTCTTTAGTTTACAAATTAGTAGTATATATTTTTTTTAATTACAAATTATTGTATTATATTATTTTAAATATATATATAAATAAGAAGAGTATATAACTTACCGAACAAGTTAATAATAAATATATATTAATTTTTTAAAATATTTTAATAATTCTTTTTTTAAACTTTTATACAATCTCAATAATAAATACACTTGGTTAGGTTTAGCTTATATATAAGTTAACCTTACAAGTAGATAGGTCAACCTCCTTCCTCGTTAGTTTAGAAAATAGATATAGATCAAATAAAAGCCGATACTGAGCCATCCCTATCCCGCTATAACATTTCGGTAGCGAATCCAATTGTCGGGTCAGGCTTGGCTCCCTTCATTGATAGAGCCTCCTGCTTCTCGTCGGCAATATAATTCTGTGTGTTAGGTCAAAAACTTATCCGATATAACTTCACCACTACCGCCTCAACCTCAATGCTTGATTGTCTTATCTTATTGAACTGCTGCTTGTAAAGCTATTCCTAGGTTACATTATGATTATGCAATTGCTTTTGCCGACTGGGAGCTAAGCCTACTACCCGACGATTACTACATCTGGTATTACAAATTTACTGCTTGATTCCTCAAACGCCTAACAAGAATGCCAACAGCAACGGGACCGGCAAAAGTGCAAATCACTACAGCCCAAACTATGACAAGAAAAACTGCCTCTCCGGATGCGATAGCAGTATTCTGCCGATTCTTCAAAAGAAGAGTGCCGGAACTTTGTGAGAGGGAGGCGATCAAGAACCCAATTTCCCCTCTAGCAACCATAGCGAATCCCACCAGTAAAGCTTCTACATGTGGAGGATGGGTAGTTTCTGCTGTTGATGATTCCGGCTGCTGTGATGGCATACGGTTTGACCGAATCCCGTTAGATTTATGCCAGGATCTGATAAAGTATTCGAAGTAAATAACAGCGCTCACTAGTCCTTTTGCAATTATCATAAGGATAGAGTACACGATGCCTTTCCAGACGATAGTTGCTTTAAACATATCTGTTATCGGGATTGAGAAACCAATAGAGGCCTAGGTAAACCATGTTAGTGAAGATCCTTAGAATCAAGTAAGTATTGGCCAGAATGCTTAAAATGAGATAAATGTTAAGGATACCCACAAAGAAAAAAGGTATCAATATAAAGTCCATAACTGATTTGTAGTAGTTTTCATACATGTTGTGAGCTGTATGTGACCTTGGTTCTTCTTCAATATTATGTTTACCAACATCCCATAGATAGTTGACTATACCCCCAGCGAGAAAGGCAGCAAAAAGGACAGACGCATCGATGAAAGATGCAATAGTGACAAAAATGATCAGTACCAACGTTGGAAGAAGGAAACTTAGATGCGAAATCTCCCTGAATTTTTCGAGGGCAGTTCTCTTGGTGTCAGACTTGCTCTCTGTGGTAACATTGACTGCCGCCTCGGATTGAGAACGCTTGACGAGATAGACCCAAATCGGGTTGAGAACAAATGCAGCAATAGTAAGTGAAACTAAAAGTAAACCAAAACTCGCTACTATCGGTCTTGCAATCGACCATGCACCAACTCCCCCATTCCCCAGAGTTGTGACAATGTTCACCATAACAAGGCCCACGACATCATCCATCATCGCTGCACCCACGAGTATCACACCAACTCTCGTATGCTGCATATTTGCAGAAGAAAGAATAGCAAATGTCGTTCCCAAAGACGTTGAGCATAGCGAGGCTCCCGCAGAAAATGCTGCTAGAGGGGTGGGATACATTATTCCAGAACTACTGGGGAATGGTAAGATAAGTAATAGAAATGATAATGCAATGGGCATTAGCAAGCCAACGGTAGCTACCGATACAGAAATGTAGGCAGATTTCCGAAGTTGTTTGAGGTCTGTACTGAGTCCTCCTTCGAAAACGAGACCTATGAGACCCAAGTAGCCCAATGCTTGAATTGTTTCTTGATTTCCATCTGTCAACCATGATGTTCCTCCGACTGGTAGACCCCAAATTATCCCTATGAGAATTTGCCCTATGATACCGCAATACAGGAGCCGGTCCAGGGTGTATCGAGTAATATTTAACAAAACGATAAATGAGGTTAAGGAAAGAATGACCTCGATTCCAGGCTCCTTATATGAAAGGTACGTCATCGCCTATTGTAGCAATTCTGATAGTTCAGAAAACAGAAATAATATATAGTTTCTTGAAGATAATGGAAAGCAATCTTGAATTTCCATTCAGAAGCCGAACAATAATTGGACATGAGCTTCGCTCGTGAGTAGAGGCAAACAAAAATCAAGGTATCTCGAGACAACTTCTCTCCAGCCACACGTGCCACACATTTCCAGCCACACGATCTCCATCAAAAAAACCAAGCGATGGCGCTAAGATTGGAAATTTTTGAATCGCGATAAGAGAATATATCTCTTCATCGCAGGTATCAAAGCATCATTCCTCCAGCATCATCCTCCATACCCTCCTCGAACTCGCGTTTCCGCTCACACCACCTCAAAATGAACGCCCACGCGCTTCTCACCAATCAAGGTTGGCGCGGAACTGGGCACTCCCTCCATCACAGCTCCGACACCATCGGACTCTCGCGGCCACTGCTCGTCTCAAAAAAAGATAATGTATTGGGAGTGGGAAAGAAACAACACAAGACATCTGATATGTGGTGGATGAATGCTTTCGATGCGTCACTGAAAGGATTGGATACGAGTAAAGAGGGACAAATTAAGGTTCAGGACGGAGGAGGATTGGAGATGGTGGTTAAGGGTGGAAGTAAGTACGTTGGGGGAAAGGGTGGGCTGTATAGTTTCTTTGTGAGGGGGGAGACTTTTGGGGGGACGATTGAGGATAAGGAGAAGGAGGTGGTGGAGATAATCGTTAAGGAAGATAAGAGGGGGAAGGGGAAGGATAAGGATAAGAAGAGGAAGGGCGAAGAGAGGAAGGAGAGTAAGGAGGAGAGGAGGGAAAGGAAGGAGAAGAAGAGGGCGGATAGGGCGAGAAAAACTGCTGCTGTCGAAGCTGAGAAGATCAAGGCAGAGGAGGCAGCCAAGACACAGAGTGCTAAATCGACGGCTCCGGAAAAGACAGAAACGAAGGAGGAACGACGAGAACGAAAGGAACGAAAGGAACGAAAGCGGCAAAAGAAATTATTGCGCCAATCAGAAAAGGACTCATCAGATACATCATCAACTTCAGAAATCACCAAGAAGAAGAAGAAGTCGAGGAAGGATAAATAGAATGTTGCGCCCTATATATTCTACGTGTCCGCATAGCAATAGGCGTTTCTGGCGGAGTTTTGTGGTCACGACAGTGATCCTGGCGTTCCAGACAATATATGGTATCTTAATTAGATTGTGGAATTCTAATCCTCTAACTATGGCTCTTTGGGTATCTTCCCAGGCTTGTTCGATAAAAGCCATGGTCTTCTTTGCCAGAAATCGTCTTTGATAATGTCTAAATGTTGCACGGTGATTCTTGCCTTTGCTCTCCTCTTCCGATCTTTTTCTTCCTGGGTCTTTGAGAGTTCTTTCTGTTCGATTGTTTTTGCCGAATCCTCATCAACTGTTTCTAGAACTCCCGGTTCCACTAACTCGTACTATGCTTAAGTCAATTTGCTGCTGAAAGAAGTTGGGTGGGTGCAGGCAATGGCTTACATCTCGGAAAACCACGCTCCCCTTTTTGTAAATTTCCGGTTCATTATTATAATTGATCCCGAACCTCGAGAATAAAATCTCATTCTTATCCGCAGCCAATGATCCCTAGAATTCACATGAGCATAGGTATCGAAAATCGATCTTCGAACAAACGACAAAACCTACAGCAAGTTCCTTCTCCGCGCTCTTCGCATCCAATCCTCCTTTCTGAATCAAAGTCCAGAACGTGGTGTTGTAGAGATTGTTTATGTGACCTTCTCTCATCAGTACCAAACTCAGGAAAACAACAGGGGTGGAAGTGAGAAGAGGAAAGACGCTTACAATCCACCTGTCTCCAGCTCATATAATCCCTCAAATTCTGCACACTGGGATACTGCACAGCTCTACCATCAAAACTAGGTAATGGTGCCGTGAGTTGCATGTCGGGTTCTGGGAAATAGGTGGACCAGAAGTGGATATAGTATGCGGTGAAAGTTGATACTATTGTTGTGACGAGTTTACTAATATTTTGTATCAATTTTTCGTTTTTGCTTAAGGACTTCCTCGAACAATGAGCTAAGGGCAAAGAGTCATACCTCGAGCGTCTCTCAAAAAGCACACAAGATTTATGGAAAACGAAACTATTATCAAGCCATCAACGAATGCCATTGATATAATATTAGAAGTAAAACCAACCTGTACTCATCACTAATCCCATAAGCAATCACAATATCCGGTAATTCCATCATAACCGCCTTAGCAGCCGCATTCATCAGATCGAGCGCTCTCCTGTCATTCGGTTTCTCAAATGCATATTTATCCGAGAACCTACACATCTCAGTTCCAGTACATGTTCGAGCGGCTGAAGCGCTCATAGAGGAGGTAGAACATACTTATGAAATCCCCGACCATCAATACGCACTACGATCCATGTATTTGGTATGAGCAGATCAGACTGCTCGAAAGCTTTAACATATTCATATCTAAGGTATTCGTGAGTTGAATCGATGTATGAGGTGGATTGGTCCAGAATTCACTTACTTTGAATTTGCCATATTTTCTCTTTGAGGTTGATGTAGAGAAGTTGATATTGATAAGTTGGAGGGGTAATAATTGAGGACTTGAGGTTTACATGAAGGATGCGGTCAAGCGAGGTCTCGGAATAGACAGCAACTGAGAATGGCACATCCTACTGTTTTGTACTCCAAAATTCTTTTTCGCTGAAACGTATTGACTCGGTCTACATCTTGAATCTAACAAAGTCGTGTAAATGAACTTTAATACAAACCTCTTCCTAATTCCTTTTCCTTCTCCCAGTAGCCCTCCCAAGTAAAATAAACCCCGCTATCACGTGCCTACCCTCACCCCTCCAACTGAGATCCAACCGATAAGGGTTTTCACTCGGCTATCGAATTGGATGCTTTAATAAAGAAAAATAGTTGTTCGTCGATATCAACAATTGGTAACCCTTCTATGGTGTAATGGTTAGCACGTCGGATTTTGATTCCGGAGATATTGGTTCGATTCCTATTAGAAGGTTCTTTCATGAACATTCTTTCCTTCCATACTCAGTTTAAACCTGAGATCAAAGGGTACCCATTCATTTTGCATTTCTTTTTGGTCCAATCTTTGAGATTTTTTTTGCTTGCCACAATGATGATTGGTGTTGATTTGATTGATTATAAGTGAGGATACATTGTTTAAACCTCGAAAACCATGTTAGTCTTTTGGTTCATTATATACCTACTATCAATCTAGCTCTCATACTATAAGTTTGGTAGATTATCGGCAATCTTAAGGAGCCTAGTTACTGCATAGATTGCGTTGTAGTCAGGATGAACTGTTGGGGAATCATTTGTATTCTATTCTTTGTGGTTTCATATTTCTAAAGGAAGCTTTTGATGTATGTTACTTATGCCCCACTCTTAGGCAATGTGGCAACTTTGTCCTGGAATAATTTCTCGGCCTTCGCCCAAACTGGAGTATTTCTCCAGTCCTTCAAAGACAACAGACTGGGTAACAAATCCTTGCTGAATGCCTCACTTGCTTCTCTTGGCAATAAACTTGGTAAGTGATCGATGCTGATAACACTTAATCTAGGTTCTCCCTTGACCTCAACCGGGACAGTTGGCTCTGAGAATGTGGTCGCAACGGTATAGATTGGAATTGGATTGTTGGGGTTTGTGGTATCAGCACTGACATCGCAGACAACTGACAATTTGCGGTTTGGGGTATCAAGACTTTGCATGTCGACAAAGTTTGGAATCTTGGACATGAGGTATATGCAGTTGATGAAGATGTCGCTCTCGACAATCTCCGGGAAAGGTCCTCCCTTGACAGTCTCAGCCATATCCCACTTCAACACATTCTCGGTTGGCACACCAGCTCTCAAGCAGAGATCGACTGCTCCGCTTCCACATCTGCCCAATGCGCCGATAACTAAGACCCGTGGTGCCTTGCCAGTCTTCTCTTGTCCAGCTGCGATTGCCTTCTTAACATCGACAATCAACTCATCTTCGTTGGGGTAACTCGCGACGCTTGGGAATGGCTCTGAAGCTGGGTGGGTGAGCTGCCATGCCCAGTTTTCGAGTGCTAATGCTGCACCAGCAAATCCGGCATGGTATCCAAAAGCTGCAACTCTTCTTCCTTTATCATCTGTCAAGAATTCGAGATCTAGGAGAGTTCCACCGCCGCGTGGGAATCGTGATAGAACGGCATCCCAGCCCCCTTGTTGTTTGTAACAGTGTGCGAATTGTACGTGAACATGCTCGAGAGGAACTGATAGCTGTTAGAATCTTCCATTGGCATGGATTCAGGAAAAGACTCACATTCTTCGACGGGCAATTCCTTCAAACCAATTATGATGTGATCCTTTGGTGCTTGTCTCCATGTATTTTCTGGCACAAGAGTAGCTCCAACCTTTTCAAACTCCTCATCATCGAATATGCGTTCTGGGCTGCGCTCGACATTGATTGTGTATCCAGCATCGATGAGAGCTTTAGCGGTAGTGGGGGTAAGAGCTGATCGATGTTCAAGAGCTTTTCCCACTGATGATCGCATTAGTAGATGACGGAACATTGTGTCATTGATTACTTACACTCAGAACGTAAGTGAAGAGTAGTTCCAGACATGATGAATAATTGAACTTGAGATTTAAAGCTAAATTGAAGTTTTTGGAGTTTAATTTAGAACTTCAAGTTTTGTTTGCTAAGGGGAGGTTTTCTGCCTTGAGTCATTCAATCTCCCCTGTAATTTGTTGACACCGCCTCCGGCATCGCATCACATCGCATCACATCATTTCACTACCCCACATCCGTAAGTCAAGCAAACAACAACCAATTGGAATGCCAATCATTTCTCAAGAGTCAAGATACTGTAGATAGGCTCTAACGCCAGAGACTATAACATTGTTTGGATGAAATTATAAGTTGAGTGGTATTCTTGTCGATAGTGAATCCGAGAAGAAAAAGGGAATAGACTCAACCTCTGCGGTTCACTCAAGGTCCTGTTCCCTCACCCACCTGCATGGCTGTGATTCTCAATAGGACAGTTCCTACGTACGGCAATATCAGGGTGGTAGTCACTTTTTTTGTCTGTCTGTCTGTCTGTTTGCTTGTTTGCTTGTTTGCTTGCTTGTTTTTTCCCCTTCTCGATGCCGTACTTCGTTTGTTTCCTTATATTTCAAGAGTGTCAATTTTTTTTTGGACTAAATTTCTGAGACACTTTCTCATCAATTCGTTTTGCATCGCAACCATGGCAGTCAAAGATGTACGAACTCATATTATGCTCGATCTCGAGATAGCTGCACACCCTCTAAAGCACAATCCTGCGATCATTCAAATCGGGGCTATTCACTTTGATATCGAAACTGGTGACCACTTGAAGTATTTCTCCATGTATATAAACTTGGAGTCTTGCATTGAGTCCGGCTTGATCACTGATTCAGTGACACTCCAGTGGCTTGAGAAAAACATCCCTGAAACATTATCTGCCAGCCAAGCCAGCAAGGTGGCACTCGAAGTGGCCCTCAAACGATTTAATACCTGGCTCTCCGGCTGCCTCAAATCTACCAAAACCGACATCGATGCCAAGTATCCAACAGCAGAATACGACCCGACGGACCTTCAAGTAATGATCTGGGCATATGGTAGCACACAGGACTGCCGGTGGATGGAAAGTGCCTACAGAGCATGCGATTTGAAAAAGCCCTGGATGTATTATAATGACCTCTGTGTCCGAACCTATTGCGAAACGGCTTTCTCTATTACGGGGAGAAACATCAGACGCGAGGTGGACGAATCATTCGTGGGCAAAAAGCACAATGCCATCGATGACTGCAAACATCAAATCATTTACCTGACCAGGTGTCGCGAAGCACTCCAAGGAGCGCGAGCTTCTTCAATTGCTCCGCTTTTAGCTGGACAAGCATAATATTTCCCAAGAAAGCGGCCTAGGAGACTAGTTTAGGTGATAACCTGTCCAGAATGGGTTTAGACTAGGAATAAATTTCGGGCTAGCCAGCATGAGGGTTTCCAATGAATCAACGCTCTTAAATGAAGCCCAGCTGGCCTGGATTCCACTTTCTGGGATATCTCAGCCCATTATCGACATTGCATGCACTTTGCTTCTAACCTTGCCTTGGGATAATGGCTGCTTCGTCTAGGGCTGCCTAATAAGACAATACAATTTATCTTTCAACCACGCATCTTCGTCTGACCCTCCAATTTGAAACTTATAGATTTTTAGAGTCCAATGTTTGTACCTGCTTTGCAGCCCCTCTGTTGCGAAACCACTCATATATTCCATTTCTATGCCCAATCACTATTCATATAAAGAGAGATGCAATTACTCGGGCGAGTGACAGTTTCAACATCCCCCTGTCCTGTGATGTGACGTGCATACATTGTAAGAAAACTGTGCTGTTGCTAGTCTTAAGGCAGCTTAGTCCTAAGATCACACGACATCAAATTCACCTAGATATAAGCATATGAGTGCTCTTTACCTGATTCAGCATACAATTTACTGCCTGTCAAACAACCAACTAATTACTGTCTTTATACTACTATCCTGTCTTTCAATGTGATACTGTTAAGACCTTACTGCCGTTTATGTGCCTCCCAGCCTGCCACCGGGACACATGTACACTCAACCTAAAACTTTCAAATCAGGCGGGGAAAACGGCCAAAGCTCGTGTTTACCATAAAATTGTGGGTAAGTATGATGGATCTATAATGACCAGACGGCTAGTAAGTAAGTCTAGACTTCATGATATCCTAAATACTCATTTCTGAAAGCATTCCTCGTGGTCAACCGATACCAACACGACTATTGAATCATCCTGAGTTGCGTCATAATATCTATTTCAAGCTCCTGCCTTTACGGTGATTTCTTTACTTACTGGTGATTATAGGTGGATGATACCGCGAATCGACGAAATAACCTCCGATCTTGCTGCCCAAATTGAGAAGGCTTTTGATAATGTGGAGGATACACTCGAGACTACCGCTTCAAAGGGCTGGGAAAATGTGTTTTCCATTCGGACATATCATGTAAACTTAAATGAAGAGACATGGAAATTATGGTGAAGTATTTGAAGAAACACCCTCAGAATCATTAGCTAATTTGGACATGTATTGGAGTTCCGAGCCTTTCAACTGAGAATGTGAAGGTGGAGATTGAGGTAAGAGCTCATGTGCCGGAAAAGAAGAAAGTGTGAATATTTTGCGGTCTGACTCTTAATACACCAATTCCAATAAGATATGATTCACGTTCCGAGTTAGATTAAGTCTTCAAAACTGTGCAACTCTTTCTGCTTCTTGACAAACCATTTTACAGTTACTCAATAATCTCGAAACAATAAATAAATACATCAACTCGCATCATGAGTAAAGCCGAACTCCTCCGGGGAGCCTTTAAACAAGGCAAGGAAATTCATGGCAAAGTTCGGGAAGTCCATGGAAAAGCCATGGAAGTTCATGGTAAAGCCATGGAAATTCATGGGAAAATCCAAGGAGTCCAGCAACAAGCTCAAAACCTCGGGACACCTTTGCCACGACACCCATCAGGTATTCCCACAAACCGTGCAGAAGCCAAAGGCTACGCAAGAAGCTGTTTGTGTGGAGGCTGGGCCATACTCAAGGCTAAAGTTAAGGAATATGCCACATACGTCGGCTCTGTTTTGCTCTTTGCTTTTATCGCCATCGGTCTCGTTGTTTGGCTCATCCATGTACTTTTGCATCATCCGGGTTTACAACTCCTCACATTGACGACGGAGGCAAAGATGTCTAACACTACGCATGAAAGAACTTTGAATGCAACGGGTGGGGAGAGAGTAGATTATAGGATTCATTTATTGCATTATTGTGTCTCTGGTCTTGCTGAAAAAGCCGAGAAGAAATTCAATATGACGAATGGGTGCCATCACTCAAAGCAAGGTTAATGGCGCAACTTTTTTCCCTGTTTATATTGATCACAAATAACTAATACATTTTCCCTCCCTTAGCATTATACGATCATATACTCCCTGCCCTCAGTACCACCTTCACGCCCCCTCTTCCCGGAAAAGATGTCCAGGGTCCCAGCACAGAAATCCAATCCCTTTTCCGACACTATGGATACATATCTTTCTGTCTATATATCCTCGATATCATTCTGTTACCTATTGTTGCAGGTGTATTTATCTGGTGGTTCATTAGTACCCTAACACCCTGGAAACGAACTTTCAGATGTGTTCTTTGCGTAAGTCTTTCCTTCGCCATCCCGCAATATTCCCAACTCTCTCAAAATCAATACATCTAACACCCCCACCAGTTTTTCACAGCTACTCTCATCGCCCCAGCATTCCTCCAAACAGTGCTCATCTACCGCACCATTCACATACTCAAACGCGATATCGACCTCACTACTTCTAGCCTCAACATCACCCTCGAACCCGGTTTCCTTAATCTCTTCGTCATCCACTTCTTCTGGGTTCTCCTCCTCTTCAACATCACTGTTTTTCGCCTCATAGACTGTTGTCGAAATCAGAGAAAAATTAGAAAGAATCGTCAAGCTCAAAGTAACTACATTGCTCAACAAAGCCAATATTCTTATGGAGATCCTCAGACTCAAGGTATCCAGCTAGTACAGAATAGTCGGGAGTCAAAGGGTGAGGCTTACGTAGGCCACGACGTAGCCACAGATGAATTTTATCGTACCGAGTCTGTTGAGTTGAGTAAATTGCCTCGGAAGGAAAGTGCAGGAATTTCGCGAAAGCCTCTCGATAGAAAGTATGAGAGCTACGATTTGGGAGAAAGAAAATTCGGGGTGTGATCCTGTTCATGGGCCTAGGGAAAGAGGGGTCTAATAAAGTGTAGTTTTTAGACACTAATATAGTGACGACTGCAGTTGAACTGATATGATGGATTAGAAATATAACGGGAATATACAACTATATATGACTATATATTTTCGAAGTATAATTCATATTTTCTCGTGTTATTTACAAACCCACATGTGAGTTATACTCCACTATCTTCCTCCTATCGCTTTAGAGAGATTCGAATGGTTGCATTTTGGATTTGTATGTGGTAGTTCTTACAATGATTATCCACTTCTTGTGCTGAGCGAAGACCTCCGAGTGAATAAGAACATTACCCTTTTCTCAGAGCTTTTCAAATCGACTCACTATCGACGATTCAAAAGATGCTGAAGGTTAAAATAGAGTAACATGCTGCCCCGCCCGCAATGGGGTAAAGATGAGGAAACTGTCCACCCGCTCTCATGGAATTTCAATATTCGAGGTCATCTAGATCACTTGAAAAGACTCGCCAGTGGAAGAGAACTTTCCTCCCCTCCATTTTGAAATCATTAATGAGGCTCCTATCACCTTGACACTTCCTTTTCCCAACCCACCCTTCTTCCCATGAGGCAAGGTTCAAGCTCATGATGTGAGAATAACAACTTTCAAACGATTTCATATCAAGAAGCAGATGTTACTCATAGAACAATGGTTGCGCCATTGCCGTTATGGTAATAATGGTATAAGTGAATTGTGGAGTGAGTTCATAAGTATCGGTAGATCTCCCTATCCACGCCTACAAACAGAAACAGCTTTGTGTCTAAACACAAACTTATCCAAAAATATTGGATACGTAGTATGATAGTATGCATAGGTCTTCGAGTGCACATGCAAGTTCCCCGTTCTTGGTGTCTCGAAAGGTCTCAGATTCATGTACAATCCGAAAAATAAGGGTACCAACATATCCCTTCCACCCTTAGATAGAGGTACTCGTAAGAGATTTGTACGCTTGGCGTTCGGCCCAACTTCGAATGAGTATTAGATTACTTATATCTTAACTTTCCCCTTACATGGTTCGTGATCTCACAAACATTTTTCCAAGTCCAAAATTATCTATACCAGATTTATAATAGATCGGAGTCAACCTCAATTTGTTCTCCACTCACAACAATATCCGGTATGCTTTAGAATTACATCTGCATGGTGAGCCCAGCGATTCTCAAATCCAGCCGTTTTATTCGAGTTCGAGACGACCTTATTATGTTGCTTGTCACCGCAAATTGATACGATGGTGGCATCAAGTCATCGTTCTGAGATCGTGCCCCAACCTAAACCACGACTCTGAGTCCAATACCGAGTATAGTCCTCGTTCTTCTGTTTCTTACTCTTGTTCGGATACTGTAGTCAAATTCGTTCGAAATACCCCCTTCTCATAAGGTTTAGGCACGAAAGTACCTTCCTTAATTTCTCTGCTCTTCCTCACATGATATGTATGCCGATTTGTTGTTGTGAAACTCTCCTCGTTGGGGTCTTCAGAAGTAATATTATAATGAACTTCGCGATGCTCTGGTTTGAGTTTTTCGGCGTATGAAGGACTATTAACCTGTTCCCCATGAAAATCCTGCAGGTAATAGCAGTAATTGATCAAACAGCCAATATAAAGAGAGAAACGCAGTCGATCCGCAGAGTCTTGGGAGATGTTGAGCCAAAATTCGATCATTGAATCTAAAAAACTGTAGAGTGGTGGGAGAAAGTCTTGCACACTATCATCAATCTGAAAATGCCAATCTCTAGCCGCGTGCAACATTACGATGGTTGAAGACTGGGCGTGGGTCAACCGAATTGCTCGCTCACTAAACTCAGGATCATCTTTGAAGCTGGGCTCAGGTGTTGTTTCTTTGTAGCCATTGTCGAGAAGAGCCTTTGCTGCTGTACGTGGATCTTCAACCAAGAGATGAAGATCCCAGACGGCAGTATTACTACCGTGCAGCGCAAGAAGGTCTTCGAGCCAGATCACATTTGAGACTTGCTGGTCTGCCAGTAGTTTACAGGCTTCATAACGATCGTCGCAACGACTATTATGCTTCAACTCCTTGGGCCGAAAAGTATGGGTTTTAATAAAATCATTGCACTTGAGTAGAGCCAATTTGATTCGCTCCATGGAGACTGAGGCGTTCTATGACCCGGCGATATCATGTATTTCGACCTAATGTAAGTTAGCATCCTCTTTGGGCTCGAAATGGTGTAGTACCTTGATCAGCTGTGATATCTCATACCGTTACTCACACACACTGAACTGAGATCATTTTATACTGTATATAAATAGCAGTTCGTTGATATGAGACTTTGACATTGTAAGATAGTCATAATCAATTTGAGTATGGATATGAGACGTGCGGGCATTGCGGGATGAACATAACAGGGCGGCTGACTTCGTGGCCAGGGGTTTCACCGCTTGCAGAATGATGATGACACTAACCTGATTCTGCCACTCCTTTTTTGTGAACAACATTTCTGACCTTGGAAGCGACCAACTGTTGGGAATACCTAGCCTAAATTTGGGATCTCCCCAATCAGTATCTGGTGATTATGCCTTCTTTTCAAGCGCTCGAATTCCCACCCGACTGTTCGGTAACCCTATCCAGCACCACTCGCCGTGTGGCATTTCTTTATTTCTGTAATAGAACCTTGTGCAAATACAATAGGCCTGATTAGCCATGACCCTTCTATTTTTAATGGCAGTTTACTTGCTTATAATCGATTAGTATAGAGGTAATGATGTGAGAGTTTAGATGTATTGCAGCGCAATAAGCTGACCTCGTTATAGTAAAATCATGTCAGTATCTTTGCCAAAAGTAAGTCACATGGCGGTTACAGAATCTTTTGCGAATTCACTTCACAATCTAGGTTTCTGGACGGGCGAAAATAGAAGCACATCTAGAGAGAGTTGACTATATATACCTTTTCCCCATGTTCATCTTCTCCAGTGAGAGGTATTATTTAATCCAAAGTTGCTGGCACCTCCCTCCACAGATTCTTTAGTTGTGTTGGCGTTATCTTTCAGTTACTATTTTTGTTATATTGTGTTCTATCTACTGTCTACTTTATAGGCCCTTTGGCCCTTTAGTATCTCTATTCCAACCGAAAATGGGCAATTGTGGTTCAAAGGGGGGATCTAGCAGTCCAGTGGCACCAAGGCCTGTCTCAATCCCGCTACATAATACAGCTGCACCGCCTACCGGAAATGTCCATCATACACAGTATTCGCGAGGGTCTCATCGCCAGCAACTTCCCCATCCAACAGAGAACCCAATGCCGGTGAAAATAAGGACCGAGATATTAGATGCTACCCTGAAGGCATTCGGAGGTCTCAAGTACGGTGTGATATTGGTCTTCACCCCCATATCGGGAAATCCGCCGCAGCCCCCCTCTCCCATCACCATTTCTTTGATTTGTTGTTTCGATGGCCCTTGCACGAAAAAACGAGGTACTCTTGTCTTCTAATCGCAGTGAATACTTCTGCTTCTAAGTTCTGAATCTTTCATCATCTGTCATGGACTAATTAGCAATGATTGCATCACCCACTTAAGCACTAGAGTTGTACTTCACTCAAACAGCATCTTTTTATGACCTACTCAAGATCTTGCCTCATCTAATTCGTCATAATATGCACAGTTTTTGATTTTTTTGGCCCGCATCAGGCTTTGACAACGCGACTCACAGATTTCTTCAAACCCCATCGACTACCTTTGGAGTGGGTCAAATGCAGTAGCATAAGTAGAGATGTCTGAACTGAAATGGGTTATTTTGGAGATGAAAGACAAAAAAAGAGTGCGAGACCTTTAACAGGGCGGAATTGAACTAGGAGCCAATGAATTTGGGTACTTGTAGCAATGACCTCACACTCTATGCCGCTTCACTCCAATGAAGGAACTTTTTCCCTAATAATTAAACTTCTTTCCTGGCTCTCCCGACCTGCCCATAGATCGCGAACCTTTCACCCCTCAATCTCGGTAATGCCTACTTCTTGCAGACTTTCTTGCGTAGATTCTAATCTGCTTTTCGGTATTTACAACCACAATAACTGTCATTTTACACACCTCTTACACTTCTTAAGTGATGCAGAAATCCTCCCATGCGGATTGCAATGTACTGTATTGCTCACTGTAACCCGAAGAGACGGTTCGGTATTCTAGATCTCAACCACCTTCGCCGCATCGAAAGTATCAACCTCGCTCCTTCTATAGCCTTTTTGGTTTGCCACGATTCGCTTCCCCGTTCCCTTTTCCTCGAAGTCGCAATTAAAATGTGTATGCCCGAATGCCCATAGCTTAACATTAGCGCTGGTCCAGCATATCTGATCAGAGAGATCGGTGACAAATGCAGACCGGACTTGATTGACATCTGCCAGCTTCCTAGGGTCATTCGCTGCCTCAAGCATCGTCGGGCTGAAGTGTGTGAAGATCACAATCTTGCGATGAGGTTCATCTCGTGCTATCTGCTCCACTTGAGAATTCAACCAAGTGAGATCTTTCTGGTGAGAAGCGTTGTGAGCATCGATATTCCACTCCCTTGTTTCTGAGAAATCAGAGCAGAAGAGAGAAACAGATTCGCGTTGCTCGTCGATGATGCGAGAGAAAAGGGTGCAACCTAACACGGTCACGCTGTCCGTGACATCAAATCTTGTTCGATCAAGAAATACAAATCTGCCCATTCCCCCCGCCTCCTCGCGACGCTCATCTATTGCACGTTGAAAGCCCAGCATGTGCGAACCGGCTGTCACCACCTTCATTTCATATGCCTCATGGTTTCCCTGCACAAAGAAAACAATTTCAAATACCCTCAGTTGGTCTACGAGAAAGATGTTGAAATCATAGTCATTGACTTTTCCAATATCGCCCAGAAGAACTAGATATTTCCATTCTGGTTTGATCTTGAAGTGCCGATATGATGGTCTCGCACTTGGAGTCTCCAGGTGGAGATCCGACATGATCTGGAATTGAACTGGAGGCATGTGAACGATAATGGTGATCTTTCCAAAAATTTAGATAAATGCAAATGCTTCCTGTCAACCCAAATACGTTAGGATTCCCCTTGAAATGGTAGAGAAGTGTTTAACATTCGTTTTTTAAACCCAAGGAGGAGACAGATAAAGCCCCTTTGAGGGAGAAATGTTTGTTTGAATGTTTGCAAAAGAGAGAAGTTTAGGGCTATAAGGCCTATAAGCTACAGCGCCTTATAGGCTGTGAGAGTATCTATGCGGGCTAGCCCGTATGATTCACCATCTCATTGGCTGAATTCACGTGCTAGATGTCATCAGGTCCAACAGTTGGTCTGTGCCACAAAGACCTGAATTACTTCTTACTTCTTACTTCCCGACGGCAGGTCGCATAGCACAGCATTTCCGATGATCGTGGCTATGTCAACAGAGCATATCAAACAAAAAGCTATTGCTTCATGGACAGGATTTAGGCATGTAAGCGCTTGCTGCTTCCATGTCTTCTCATAGGCTCAACTGCCGCGTTTATGCTCATGTTTCGAAATCGCCAAATCAAAAAGTAAGCGCTTAATTTGACTAGACAAGTGTCTCTCATCCAATGAAGCTTTCACACTTTACAATATCTTAATTTTTTTTAGCTCAATGGCGCATTTCTTCTTTGCGGCTCACATACCGAAACTTTAATGACTGGTCTCCAATGACTCAACCTGAAATATGGTCACTTTAAGAGACCACCGACGTTACAAGCGACCATGTCAAGCGGACTATTTCCAATTGGCAAACTCAGCGCATGCCATTACACTTGGCCGTCTCATGAATTTATAGAGTCAGAATATGATCTACAAAGCATGATTCCGAAATCTAGATCGGTAATTCAAAGGTTCTGGGCTTTTGGAGCTGAGAGTAAGAGTGAGTGAGTATGAATATTTAAGATCTTAATCTCCTTCGTTGTTTGCTTCCATCATCATCTCAACAATCAGTCTCTTCATCTACTACAAATTTTCTCTTTTCCTCTATTTCTTTTCTTTGGCTAGGACAGACTTTAGGACATTCTCTTCATCACAACCACAATCGTTCTTTTGCTGCTAGATCAGCCCAAAACTTTCACTTATTGGCAAAGTCGAGCCGCCTCAAAAAACAAAAAGAATCACACCCTTTTCTCCAATTTTATCAAACAGAAGATTTCAGTTTCCTACCTTATCGAAAGGCCTCTCAATCATGGCCAACTCAACAAATCCTCCTTCAATGTTTGCTCCAAAGGGCAAAGACTACGGTTCTTTTGCCTTCGCCTTCACCATTACTCGGGCTCTACAGGCCATTTGTCTCATTTGCATTCTCGGGATGTCTGCAAATTTCATCGGAGAGATAAACGCGGTAGACGCAGCACCCCCTGGAATTCTTATTGCGATTCTAACTGTTGTATGTCTTACCCCCATCTGCTTCTTTCACCATATGCTAATCTCAGCCAGGTTATCATCGTGATTGTCATTCTTGTAATAGCTTATCTTCTCTACCTTGAGAACATGCTTCCTTTCCTCATTGCTGCTGGGTGCGACGCGGCAGCTCTTATTGCTCTCATCGTGGTCTCAGTCAAAGTCGGACAACCCCTTTCCTATCTCGATTGTCCCGCTCTCGCCAACAATGGAGTGACATCGGCATTCGTTGAATCAGCTGTCGGCAATTTCTCCAAGAATAATGTTAGTTACTATACTTGGATTGGTGCATCTAAAACGGCATGTTACGAAATGAAAGCCATCTGGGGATTCAGCATGGCACTTTGTGTGCTGTTTTTCTTCAGTGGAATTATCAACATATGCATATGGAAGAAGGCGAAGTTGGTTCAGCCGAAGGACGTCGAGGCTTATTAGGGCCAATCTTATATCATATAGGGGTAACAGTAGTATAGGAGGAAGGGAGGAAGCACCGTGTGGGATTGAGGATAGTGCCCGGGAATGTGCGGGCGCTATTACTTACGACAGTAATGAGGAGAATGAGTATGCGAACAAGGACGAGAACAGCGAATAATGAAGTGGAAAATAGCGGGGATTGGAGTGAAGGAGGAAAGGCGGGCGGTACTGGTGACTGGTAGCAAAAGAGAGGACTTAATACGGTAGAAAACATAGGCCTCTTGGTTGAGATATTTCGTTTGTTGGCTTGGGATTATCGGTGGAATTGTTGATTTCTCGTTATGCTTGGGGTGCATTAATAGTCAACAGACCTAATGATATACGATGCTTCTGATTTTCACATCTCGCTTATTACTTCAGATTTCCTTTGCATCTCATCAAGTGAAAACATCTTATTTTCGATCCGTTAGCTTTCTCCGTCTAAAACTACTTGCCCGGAGCAACCAAAAAGTACCTCTAAAATCCAAAGACAACTCTACACACCCCACCACTTCCACCCGTCATACTATCGGGCTTAGCTTTGCGGGCCAACATTCTGGTCCCCGTCCCATGTGCTTGCGACATTTATACGTACAAAATTCTAGCCCTTTTCGAATCAATGAATTCATCCACACACAACATTGCCCCCGGAAAGAAATAATTCCCCACCAAGCACGGCATATCTATTGGATCACAAAAGATTTGGAATATCTATCGCCAAGAAAGGCAGGGTAAGATCAAAGTTGTACTACCTCCCCACAGCACAGCAGTCCACATATAGGGCAGTCATCCATGCTAGGAATTAAACAGCCAATTATCTGGCTGTAAGACATGCGTAATGTCAACTTGATCTGATATGGATGTCAGATATTATGATTGGATGAATTTAGAGTCGTGCAAGTATACCCCGCGAATCATTTGGACCGGATATGTCGGTTTCCGGAATTGTGTATCAAGAAATGCGATGGAAAATTGACTTCCGTTGCTATCCCCTGGGTTTGAAAGAGAAAAGGAGGATCAGGAGAACAAATATTTACAGAAACCTGAATCAAAATGTTAAATCTGGAGTAGAAATGGGGATCTTGGTAAGAATCATACGAAGATGACATTCACCTGGTGATATGACTGTACCTCAATATTGCTCGGTGCCAGCACCCTATTATAGGCTATACCAGGCTGGTACTAGAAATTTATAGGCTCGCTTGGACGTGAAGCTTTGCAACCTTGCACCGATTAGCGGCAAGATTGATTGATTGATTACGACTTTCAGCTGCGGTCAAGATTCACCAATTGCATTTCCACTGATTCTGAATAATATATCTTTGGTGATACAAATATAGTAGGTTATTCTTGGTAAGTCAAAAACTGGATATTATCTTCTTTTGAATCTGCTTTTGTTTCGATTTCGATTTTTTCTAGGTTTTATTCTCTATCAAGGATTCTGGGATTTACCCCTATGTACAAGATTGATATTCAACTCAAGCAAAAATGGCCAAAACAATATTCACAACGATTACACCTCTCCCACCTAACATATCCCGTCAAACGGTTCTGGAAACCCTACACGATCACCTTGAAATGATCGATCTCAACCCCTCGCACGCCGAGCGCAATCCCACCAAACCACCTTCATCTGCTACACCCGAAGAATACCACTGTCAATGGTACCGAATCGTGGACAAAGTCTCCTATCTACCCGCCAATCTCTATACCGGCACTGTATCCTTCAACGCATGTTTCCACAATTTGGCTAATGGGCTACAAACCCATTGTTATGCGCCCATGGGATTGGATATCAAGGAAAAATGGACGATTGGGGGAAATATGCCTGGAGAACCTGCAATTCCAAGGGAAATAGGGATTAATGCGCCGGTGGAGGGACTATATATTCGAGAGGATGTGGAGATGAAGTGCAACATTCTGATGACGAGGTTTGTGCGGAAGACATTGCAGGAGTGTTTGAAAGCACTTGTGGCGCGATTGGTAGTGAAAGCACAGTTACAGGAGGCGCGAGAGAGGAACCGGAGATTGACGGTCGGAAGCTCGGGTACATATGAGAGAGAGGGCGGCGATGCGATGACGCCACCGATGAGTCCACCGATGAGGAGCCCCGGCATGGCTACGGTGGGGAGTGTGGGTAGGAGAGGAAGTGCGTATAGTGGTTCGAGCGTCCCGACGAGTCCACCGTTAACGCCATATAACCCCGAGAAATGGGCGGAGGCGGGTATGCAGGGGCATCCGGCTCTACAACCATATACGCCTTTGCAATTGCAGCAGCAACAACAACAGCAGCAATTATATCAGATGCATCATGAGAGGAAAAGTTATGGTGGTCAGGACCAGAGGTGGTCGGGCCTGAGCGATAAAACACAAGCTTCATTACCGGGCCTGAACTATGCGAATAAACCTGTCAACTATACAAACAAACCTGCCAGAATCGCGGAAATGGAAGCACCGCCAGGACCTTTTGAGTTGCCATAGTCGTAAGTCGGTATAGATGTAAGATTATTGTCGGAAATGGATGGGAACAATCGCTTGATATGAATAGCAAGGCGGAGCGATCATTGTCGGTAATGGGTATGGGATTAGGATTAGGGGGGAATCTGATACCATTTATTAAAGGGAGCCGAAGCACATGCTTCGAAGGCATGCCAAATTGTAGTATCTTGATACATTCGAGGCTGAGACATGCAAGGACTGTCATTTCAGAAGACTATGATGACAGGATACAGATGGAAAAGAAGGCAGGGAAGGAATGGCAACTGGCTAGCGGAGTGTGAAGTTTTTTGATACGTTAGCGGGAAGAGCCAACGCGATAGCACGTTTTTGACTGCACATCATTCACGATATATGACATTGGGAGGAAAGGTCTCAGATGCCTAAAATTAGAGTATGATTTTACGATTGATTTAGCGCAAATATCATCCCCCAGACATGAAAATTCTCCTGATCAGAAGCTACCCACATTTTCAAAATCATGAGATTCATATTTATGACGTTCGATATTTCAGGGGTCGGCTGCGAACAAAATGAACAAATTTTAGAGGATCTATGTGTACAAACAAGCCCCGCATCATACACGCTTATGCCCCAAACCTTTCTATAACCCCATCTATGATGCCATTCTGCTCATATCGTTTCTTATACGTTGGTAATCGAGGAGACCTGAATTTGTCAGTAAGTTGTCGAAAAAAAAAATGGCATTGAAACTTTGCTGGACATACCTTCAATTGAACCAACAGCACTGATGGCAATATCTTGATCCCACAATTTTCTTTGCGCAAAGCTCATAACATCCTTCTCGCTAATAGCTCCAATAACACGCTCAATTTCCTCTGGTCCCATACGGCGGCCAGTGGTGATGATTTGTCTTCCGATATCTTCAGCTACGGCGGTGGTGCCGTCTAGGGAGAGAAGAATTGATGCCTTGAGTTGGGCCTTGGCACGCTCAACTTCGGCCTCGGTGACGTTATATGACAGACGGGACCATTCTCGGAGAGTGAAGTGAACTAAATCGTCGATACGGGTGGTCTTATCGGTGACAAGATAGATACCCCAAAGTCCGGTATCGCTATAACTCGTTGAGAAACTCATAAAGCTGTTGGCCAAATCGTTCTTGTGGACGAAACCGCTAAGCTTGCTTCCCATGTGAGGAGCGTTGCCCATGGCTTTATCCCAGTTACCGACAATAGCTTGGGTAACCAAAGCGGTAAAGTAATCATCATCCTTCCAGCTGACACCCTCAACAGCAATGGCAATGTTGGCAGTTGGAATAGTATCGTCACGGACTCTGACCTCAGAACCAATGAATTCTGGCTTTTGCTTTTGAGCGTTGGCAACTGCGAGAGCGGCGGTGGTATGGGGTTGGGACGCAAGACCAGCAAAGTGCTTCTCAGCGAGTTCGACGAGTTGCTGGTGGGGGATACCTCCGGCACCGACAAGAACCATGCGATCGGCAGTGTAGTTTGTCTTGATGTAGTTGGTTAAGTCCTCTCTTTGAATGGATTGGATGTTTTTAGCGGGGCCCAGAATGGTGCGTCCTAAAGGTTGTCCTTGGAAAGCGGTTGCGTGTAGGTGATCGAAAACGACTTCCTCCAATTGCTTATCAACCTCCTCGGATTCTCTCAAGATAACATCACGCTCTCTGTTAATTGCCGAAGGCTCGAGTTTGGAGTTTTGAAGGATATCGGAGAGAATGTTCACAGTTGCTGGTACGTCTGAGTTGAATGCCTTGGCGTAGTAAACTGTATTTTCTCGCTTTCCATTAAATTAGTAAAATTCTTGCGCTATCCAAGCATATGTAAACATACGGAAGTATAGGCATTTAAGTGGCCACCCATATTCTCGATTTCCAACTCCAATTGATGCTGTGTTCGGTTGCTGGTTCCCTAGTCTCATTGTAAGTCCATCTGAAGTCTTCTCATCCATGAGTCCGCTCCTTCAGGCTGAAGCATACCTTGAAGGCAAGATGTTCCAAGAAGTGAGCTGTGCCATTCGTCTTATCCGTTTCTGCCCGAGAACCGGCATCGATCCATACGCCAACTGTCGAGGTTTGTGCCCATGGTGAGTGTTCTGTAGCGATCTTGTTCTTATCAGCATTTGCCCCTCTAAGAGCTACATCCAAGCCTTACCGTCAAGCCGTTTGAGAGAGTTGTGGTCTCTGTCTTCACGCCATTTTTTGTCACCGGGGTTGCGAAACCTCTTCTCAGTCCCGATACAACATTGGGAGCAGCGCGTGTGCGCAGTCCTTGCGTAAGGTTTAATGCTAACCGCCGAGACGCCATAGGGATATGATGTGAGGGTTGTGGTGGGAATAAAACTAACTGAAGATAACCCGATGAGTTCAAATTGCTAGAATTTAGTAAACATGAAGAGCTTAGTCGTTGATCAGATTTCAACCAATTAGAATTGTTCCGGCTTTGATGACCGCACACGTGACTTGTTGCCGAGCTACCTAGTTATTCCGATGCATCTTCGACCGAGCATTCGAGGACCTGAGTGATACGTCGTCGACTCTTTTACACTCTATAATCGTGTTAGAAGTTCACAATGGCTTCATTCATCAAACCATCAATGCTTAGGCAGACTTGCCTCGCTGCGTCGAAGCGCAATTTCTCTACTAAGGTCTCTTCCACTTTCCCCGCAATCAACAAGCCCGCCGGACGCAGCGCTTTTGTTAGAGATGCATTGCCAGGTGTAGCGGCATTCCATGCAAGTGGCAGACAATCAATTCTACCCCCATTACCTCGTGAGTTCTCTGCCATCGATTATATCTTATTTCTATTGCTAACCACATCACAGAATCTATTGACGGAACTGGTACGTTGACCCGCCGTTGAGCTAGCCCACTATAAACTAACAGGTTATACAGCAAACGATGCAGCAGTCGTACCTAAACCATCACCATCCCACGGCTCATACCATTGGACATTTGAACGTTTAATCGCCGTCGGTCTCATTCCTCTTACAGTTGCCCCATTCGTTTCCGGATCGTTGAATCCAACCACCGATGCTATCTTCTGCGCAGCGATCCTTATCCACTCACATATCGGATTCGAGTCGTGTGTGATCGACTACATCCCCCAAAAGAGATTGCCAAAGACAAGAACTTTGTTTTGGTGGGGTTTGAGGGGAGCAACAGTTTTGGTTGGAGTTGGATTGTATGAGTTTGAAACAAATGATGTGGGAATTACGGAGGGTATTAAGAGAATCTGGCGCGCATAAGCGCATAAGCGGGTATGGGGGGGAGTTTGTATTATTCGAGAATAAGCAGCATGCATGCAGTACAGATTTCGAGGCTGTCCAACCCATAAGTTTCTTTCGGGTCCTGACACGTGAAAGTGCCATTTTTCCAGGGTGCCATTTTTTCTCCATAGCGAGATACAGGTTCTTCAAGCTTTGTTTAAGCTTGACTAGTTGTGTTGAAGCAAAGAATGCCAACAGAAAGTAGTGATAACTTTTCAAGCGCTGCTCTGCCAAACTTCTCTGAAGGAGATGCTAGACTTGCCGCGAACAACACCCGCCATTTCTGAATATACCTTTGAAATTCGAATGTTTTCTTCACCAAAGCCATATATATCTCCAACATATGGCTCTTCGAACTGCTTGAGTGGCCCGAACAAAGCCACATAAACGAGAACGCACTATTGAAATCAAGGAGGCAATATACCATGCGAATTTGACTTATTTGGCTTGATGCAAATTGTGTAATGTGCGATTGAGAATCATTGTATAAAGCCCGAGAAAAGAAGCTCGATGTCTATGTCGAAGCATAGAGAGGTAGTTCTCGTCCGAATCTACTTTCCGGTATGGTCAAAGCCAATTACGGACAACCCGAAAACGTCTCCCCATATCACACCGTCAACTCGCACGCAGTGGAAGTATCCGTTAAATAATGAAGGTGCAGAAGATCGGGAGAATGAAGCAACAGCAGCAGTAAAATTGAAGGCGAAAAACTCCAAAACATTGGAGCCATATAATGTAGATGATCAAGTTTCCAATCCAAAGTTTCCAAACCAGATGAACTGAGTTCTTCAATGAACAAAGTCTTTGGATGTTAAGTTGTCCCTCTTGAGGGGATTTGAACATTTGGTGCGACTCAGTAGTGCGTTACTAATGAGCCAACTGGACTTTGTTTTGTCTACCTAGGTATTTGATCTCTGTTTGCACAACCGTGGAATCATCAAGGGCTCCAGCTACCTTGTAGTGACTTATTAATCTGAGTAAAGTTTAGAAGTCTTGTTCTAATTTAGGTTTAAAATTAACAATAACCTAATTATCTTATTCAACTATCCCCTCTATCTACAATCTTCTTTTATGCTTTGTTCCCATTCGTCCAGTCTTACATTGCATGTACATCTAGAAAAAAGACTAAATACCCCCTCGGTTAATACCCGAAGTATAGGTAGCTCATTCTGCCTTCTTTTTTTGGAATGTCCATTCAGAGGTTCAAATTTGCATTGAAAACCAAAAAAGGAAAGCCCAATCTTGTTTATTTAGTACAGTTCTGTCACTACAGAAAACTCACTGTGTACTTTGCTGTAGCAAAATTTTACTCATCCTCTCATTTATCCATAAACAAACAGGTTTCTATCCAAATCACACCATCCATCAAACATTCAATCTTCAATAACTCACCATCAATTCATTTCTTCTCTTCCATGCCTTATCGTAATCTATCTATCCCATTACAACCAGCATAATATCAGATTCACAATGATGGACTACAATAAGCTTACCATCAAAGAGCTCCTACAGCACCTCTCACATCTTGGCATCCAAAAGCCCACATACAAAGATGGCCTTGTTATTATCCTAGAGAATCATGAATGTTACTCTCGTCGTCAGGAGCAAATCGAGGAACTAGCTGCCATTGAACAAATGCTTCTTGAAGGAGAAACTGAAATTGCATGTTTTTATTTTCTTCCGTCTCCCTCCCATTCTTACTCCTTCTTCTCTCTACCTCCTTATCCCTTCAGTTCTTCGATTCTTTACATCCTCATTTCACTTTTAATCATTTCTTACTTCTTAATCTCAAGATTTACTAATCTAACATCAACGTCAGAAAGAAATTACTGACCTCATCACCGGTTCCCTCCTCACCGGCCTCAATCTCACACTTCCGAAACTCCCAGATGGTATAAACGCGGAAATGGAGGTTACAGTGCGTGTTTGGCATACTCGGACCGAGACCGAGATCATAGATGGCGATGATCAAAGTTGGGCGGATCAACCATCTTCAAGCTCGGAAGACGAGTCTGGTGTGGATGCAGATGTGATGGAAGAAGACGAGGAAGAAATAGAGAGCGAAGAAGATGCTACTTTTGCCCTTCAATCCCAATCACCCAGCCGTCAGCCGAAGACACTCCCGATCCCAGGTTCAGACCCAGAACGCAAGCGTGTCAACAGTGATGCATACAATAAGGTCTCTCTCAAACGCAAAGCGAAAAGTGACTCACAAACCCAACATCCTACCTCCTTGGAGACAAAGACAGCAGAAACCTCTCATATTGAGCAAGAAGAGGAGAATAGCAACCAAAACCGCAACATCAAGTCTTCTACCACACACGGTCCATCTTCGAAACCAAAACCAAATCAACATAGGAAGAAACAGAAGCGCACCCACGGTGGACAGTTTGTTAAGAATAAGTAGCTTTTTGCAGATACTTAACTGATAATACTATTGACTTTATTTGCGGAGAAGCGTACACAGAGATACGAATGGGAGTTGTACATGGAGTTTTGGCATACAGGCTTCTATTCTCATACTGGATACATGCATTCTACAAAGTTGTTGTATTTCATTTTGTGTAGGAAATTATTGGTGGCATTGATGATGGTAGGTGAGAGATGAAGTAAATACATATGATTTCCGGTTCTCAATACTCAATACAAAAGAACAGTTACATCTCAAGATACTGGTGTCATCATACTACTTGATTTGAATTGCCATGATTTGAGTTTTTAGATCAAAGCTAACTTCCAATTTTCTCATTGAAAATAAATAATTCCATTTAAGAACCTGTATGAGAGGATTTACTGACTTGGTTTGACTTGTCTTGATGCTTCATAGCTAAGAGAAAATACAAAGATTAAACCACATCTCCAGGATCCCACCAGTGATCATGAATACACCAGCCCCGTATTTTGTCTTGTCCTAAGCGAGAAACATCTACTCTAGCCCTACTCAAACCATTCTCAAACAATTCATTCCTCACCTAAAACCACAGTTACACACAAAAACAAGTGAATTTAATCTGACATCTAGAGAAACCAAATACAAAACATCATGTTCATCCACAGTATCCCAAATCAACCTACCCAGACTTCAAACATCAAGAAAATTCATTCACAAAATTCCCCCTTTCATATCTTTACTGCTTGAGCTATTCACAACAGAGTCCAAACTCATAACTACAATATATCAAGAGAATAATTATTAACATATTTATACAGAAGTTTGCTTAATAGACTAGGTAGATGTCTGTTTATCTGCCAAAATCTTCAAGTGAGCCAGCCATCCATCCA
Source organism: Myriosclerotinia scirpicola (assembly GCA_002162505.1). Taxonomy (NCBI): domain Eukaryota; kingdom Fungi; phylum Ascomycota; class Leotiomycetes; order Helotiales; family Sclerotiniaceae; genus Myriosclerotinia; species Myriosclerotinia scirpicola. The sequence goes on along the minus strand of NGKG01000024.1, from coordinate 292,444 downwards.
AATCTTGCAAATGAAGAAAAATCATCACAACACCCCTCACATTCTTAATTTTCCCTACCATACATTTAAGTCAAATAACGACCTCTCTTTTAGTGCAAAATGATGAGTACGAGCAATTATGGGATTGTAATTATAGGAGATTATTTTAGATCAAACACAAATTTGGATATAGTTGAAAAGTAGATGGGTATTTATTTTGATTATCTAGACTATACTCCCAGCAACAACAGGTGTTTGTAAATGGAAAGTAAATGAATGATTTGATAAACTGAAACTTAGTTTCAACAACCATAGCTATTTGCAGATGAAATAACAACTGGTTTTATGTTGGAAAATACTAGCTATCTATAAAAAAGCATAAGAAAGTCCTATTTAAGTAACAAGTATTCTCCTTTCTATTTCAGATGAAAGAAATCTTTGCGAAAACTATATTAGGACTAATAAGATGTAATATAGGCAACCTTGGAAAGATGAAAAAGAGGGAAGTTCATGATTGTATTTGTATTTCTAGCGGTAACACTAGCCATTCATTCCCAGCAATAGTGATCGTTGTTGACGAACGCCTGCTGATCGAATACCGCGCATGCCATTGTTATGTTTTCTTGGTTTGCACTTTTCCCCTTCAATTCCATAATAAATGATTTAATAAATGATCAATGGACCGTGAAATTCTGTCATATTTGAGGAAGCTCACAACAATTTGTTCTTAAAGTTACAAGGAAGGCATGTACAAGGAACGAGTATCCTCCATTCTATTCAAGATAAGGATAATTTTATCTTAATAGACATAATTGAAAAGAAGAAGAAACACAGCTCTAATTAGACAGATATAAGTCCATGATTGCACCTCCAGCAACAATATATACAATAGAAACATCTTGTTTCATATAGCCGAGAGTAGAAACGAGAAGAAACAGTTTAGGATCATACTCGATCTAGTTTGAACAGAAGGAGATATAAGTTCATGATTGTATTGTCTAGCAACACTGATTACAATAGAAAGATCTTGCACAACATAGCCGAGAGCACAAAGAGGCAAAAGAGTTTGAGGGAAGTTTTGGGTTAGTCTGAAACAGAGGAGATATAAGATTCTATTTTATCTCCGGCCTCTGTAAAATAGAGAAGAAATATCTTGTATACCTTAGCCGAGAGTAAAAACAATGAGAAAGAGTTTGGTTTAATGATTAGTTTCTTTTGAAAACATTGAAAGAGAAAGGTTTTAGATCTATCATCGGCCGGGTGATTGAAGATAAACATTCACCAAGGTTTTAGTACAATCTAGTTTATTGAATACTCCCGGATTACTCGCTTACCTTCCAACTGTATTCAACAATTCTCGGTTCGATACAATACAACTTACAATAACACAATACAGCAGCGCAAATTACAAGAACAATAAAACTTACAACAAACCACAACACCATCAAAATGGCACCTCCATCCCCATTCTCCCCCTCAAATACCATGCCTCGAAGAATCACCATGTCAATCGATGAGATGATCGCCGAGACACCCACCACCATCACCACCACCACCACTACCACCACCACCCTCCCAACCACCACCCCAGCCCCCAACTACCACCACCTCTCCATCCGCCACCTCCTCCAACTCTGCGCCTCCCGCAACATCGTCCCCTCCTTCAAAGACTCCCTCATCATCCTCCTCATGACCGACGACGAAAACAAGCGAAAAGCACGTGAGGGAATCGCCACTGAACCCGGCACCCTCGGCCATGCTATCCAAGCCGTTGGGGAACATCAAGGAGGCCGTCCTGTTTCGCCGGAACTGGGTTCGGTTGATGTTGAGATGGATGATGCTAGGCAGGCTGCTTTTGAGCGTATGAGAGTTGAGGTATGTTGATTCCGTACTTGGGTTTTTCATGGGTCTTGTTCTTGGCGCAAGAGATGTGAAATTGGTACTTGAGTAGAGGAAGAGATTGGATCATAAACTAATATCAATCACAGGCTGAATCATATCTCTCCCGTCAAGCCTCCGATCATCTTGATCAAAAACTCCCTGGTCGTTCATCAAACCATGGCAAGCAATCAAAGTAGCTTTAGAAAATTGGTTATCCATACTTTTGTTATAAATAGCCAGTCATTTAGATGAAGCCGAGTTTTCAAACTGCCCTCAGGGGTTGATCGCTTCGGGTTCAGGTTCGGGTTCGGCTTGTTTATACGAGGTGTTATCTGAATGAATACCAAAGAGTTTATGATTTCTACACTGTAGACACATTTGGGGTTGTTTGGAGTGTTTTTATGTTTCCCGTGAAATAAGATGATAAGATGATGATGACGATGCAAGAACTAACTAGAATATAAAGTTATTTTCTCCATCACAGTAGCGCGAATACGGGGAACACTACCAATTACCGAACCTCCTAGTGACATACCAATCATAAACTAAATCAACCCTATCAGCAATGACAAACTAGTTCCATCACATATATAAAACCAATCTAGCACCCGTCGTACCGCATTTAAACTACTTACTCAATAAAGCTACATTCCAAACACAACCTCAAATAAATCTCCCATCCATACCCCCAAAACCCACCCCAAATCCAAAAAAAACAAACCCCTTCCCCTCCCTACAAAAGAATATGTCTCACCTCTCTCGACCTCACAAAACAACCCAGAATTCACCACCAACACCAACGTATACTCGCTACCCCGATCCCTCCCACACAGTAATAATCCTCCCTCGCTATCTAGGTATCCAAACTCTCACACCCCTATCTTCCTCGCGACAAATAACGCATTCCACCTCTCCCTCCGAGTCCGAAGGATGTCTAAATATACCCATCGAACAAGCGGTTTTGAGTCGAGCTTCGAGTACGAGGAGTTCGCATCCATCCAATTCTACTTCTACTTCTACCTCTACCTCCATTTCTTCAAACCAAAGCCCAACAAAATCATTTCCCCAGCAGTCCCGAAGATATCGGACATCTGGATTTGACATATCATATATACACAATTTACAAGTAGGTACCCCCGATAGGAATCGCAAGTCCCATCCCTGCGCAATTTCTCTTTCTCGATATACATGTAATCGCTACAAGCAACCAATGCCAACCATACGATCCTCGATCCCATCTATTCCCAAACCATTCCTCGATATCGATATACATTCTGATATTGATAGAATAGAGATATTAATTCTTCATCTTCATCTTCATCTGCACATCCAATACCTACCAACAACGATAATCAAAACAAAGACCCAGCAACCCGTGATCTCATTCAAGGGATTCAAGGTCATTCGTAAAATGAATATTCGAATACTACAGTATCTAGAGTTACAAGTCTCTAGAGTTACAAGTCCAACGATATATTTCGCAATCCTAGACTCCTAAATCAACACCACTCATTCGTTCAATTATACCCCCCTTCCCTTCTCCCTCAAATCTTTCCTAAATTCCCATTAAACACTACACCCAACACCACACCCAACATCCAAGGAATTCCCCCCACCATTCATTCTCCCAGCCATCCAAACCTCAAAATAATATCAAT
>NGKG01000024.1:204455-244002 GCA_002162505.1 Myriosclerotinia scirpicola | reverse complement strand
GGGGAGGGGTGTTTGTTTGCGTGGGATGTTATGGGTTATGACTTATGGCTTACGGAAAGGGGGAGCCTACGTAATCCAGCTTGACCTCCTCCCAAAATCATTTAGGGCTAGGGTTACTTACCATTCAACCAAAATGAATTCGAAGTGACTGTCTGTTGGCACAACCACTTGAAATATTTACGTTTTAGGCGATTGTCGAGTAGTGTGAAAAGGGGTCAAGATTGGAGTTGTGTGATGAAGTAATTAAAGTGTTGGGAGTGGACTACGAAGTGATGAGCTGAAGATGGGAAGCCAGTCTTGATTTATGTTCTTGGTGGATCCGAAATCTTCCTCATATGAAGTATGTGAAGTCTGTGACACCATAGAGACACCATACCCGACGCTCGCCCGATGCAATCCGAACCAAAATATGAAGAAGCCCACACCTTTCCTCTCGCATCCACTGCATGATAGAATGGAATATGTTACTTGGGTAATTTTATTACAAAACCGTTTTTCCCGTGACACTCATGACTTGACAGGATCTCTGGATATCCTGAGCCTGGATGAATCTGCATGTTGAACCTCTCATTGTGGATATTGGAGAATTTGAATGGGTTTATAGTTGCGATTTGTACCACACGTAAGCAAAGTCTCATGCACAACCTGCATGCAGTGCGTAGAACTATACCTAGTATTGACCAAATATATTCTTCTGGCGGTATATCAGCACCGAAATCAACAATTGTATGCTTGGTAAGTTGCTGCCCTGAGAGCTGTCTGGAATAGGAATCTTTATACCCAAGTATACTCGTTGTTACTCAAGTAAACATATCAGTCTGTGCATTCCCATGAGAGTACTCAGCCCTTTGTAAGTTGTATGGAAACATGCATGCATTTAGACGCAATGCAGTGAAACGCTGTGGTGAGACTCTGAAAGTAGTAGAGCAAGAACCTGCGCACCCCGGCCCATTGCGTGTGTACCTCCACTCAAGGAAACTTGCCCACCTCTGAAAAATTCGAATAATACCATCATCTTTTTTCTCGAAAACAAGGCCAAGAACATTGCCTGTGGCTTCAGCACTGTTCGATATGGAAAAACAGGTCGTGGCCATTTGCATCAAACAAGCTCGGACCTTTGGAAGCACAGGTAAGGTTACTTGCTGCAGATGAATGAAGCCTTGGCCCAATTTACTACCATTTTAGGTCAGCACAATTCAATATATTAATATGCAACTGACACTGACAGCCTGTGAGGCTGTGACAGGGCTTGTGGAAGGAAGAGTGCCAATAACATCCTTACCGTACCCCGTCATATCTAGTCAGCCCATGTGCCCCTTGCATCATACTTCTCTCCGACATGCAACAAAAACTTTACCGCTTGCTTCATGCTACAAAGCAAAGCAGTTATTTTGGTAACAGTGCATGAACCAATTTGACGTTCAATCAAGCTTTGGGTGCAGTTTTAGTTCGTTTCAGGGAACCTTGGAAGAGTCGGAGAAGCAAATTTGGCAACTTTCCGATGTTTGGGGTTTTTATGCCGACTTTCCCCGCGTACGTACCTCGCTAAGAACCGTGACAGCTAACTACAGTACAATTTACAAACAACTATAGACAACCCAGGAGTCATCACAACTCCCGGGTATAATGTAGCACAGCACATCATTGGCTTGGTTTGTTTGCTCACTTGTTGGGAGGCTTTATCCACAGGTCAAATTCACGATGGGTATTCCTCAAGGGATGGAGTAAACAATACGAGAGACAGTAATATATCAGCGGATTGCCCGTTTTGGATCTCCGCCGTCATGCAAGACATTCTATTTCATTCGATATGATTCAAGCCTCTTGTTCAAGTGTCCTAGAATGGAAGTTGTCGATAAAACGACTATGCAAAAACATGTAAAGCTGATTATTAATCGTATTTACATATCTTGCTGCATGTCTTCATTATACAACTAAGTAAGCAGTTACTTTTCCGAGTTACTTTCATTCATTGGCCCAATGCTCGTCAGGGACCCTTGTCTGTGTTCTTTACATTTTGTTTGGATAATGTATCCAGAGAAGCGGATGCCAGTGTGCTCACTTGAAAGCGCCGTTATTTTCTCGGAGGGTTGCGTTCTTTGGTACACAGCGTGCATAAAGATACTTGTTGGAATCACCGGGGTGGTGAAGATCAACAAATAGTACTATATAACTTCATATAATATTTCTTGCTTATTAAACTAGAATACAGGAGTAAGAAATTTATATAGGTTAATACTGAGGCGCTAATGCTATATGGTTATTACTAATCTAATCTATCCTGTATAATTATATAATTCCCGATATTAATAACTTTTTAAAAGTTGAGTAAAATTATTTTTACTATTGTTCCTTTTATATCCTCCTTTCCTTTATTATCTTTTTTTTCTTTTATTATCTTCTCTTTTCCTTTATTTATATATATCTTTTTTAACCTATTCTATAATTTTAATTTTGATAAAATTATTATTAATTAAATCTTTAAAAGCCTAATAAATTTTAGATTTAGTTATAATATTAGTTAGGTTAAATTCTTTATTAATCTATTTTATTTTTATAATTTCTTGTTTTTTATATAACTATTGAAAAGCTATTACATTAATTATTAATCTTTTTTTATAAATTGTTCTTAGTTTTATAAAATAGTTGTAGAATAATTTAAAATCTATATAAATAACTAATAGAATATTAAATTCCAGAAAGATATTATTGATTATACTCTTAATTATTGTATTAATATCAAAACTAAGAGTTATACCATAAAGTTCTGATATAAATACACTTTTTATAATTCTTTTGTATTTAATAAATAATTAATAAATAATATTAACATTATTATATTTATCTATAAGAATGATAATATATTCAATTTAAAAGGATAAGTCATGATTATTAGTAAAAGATGTATTTGTAAATGCGATTAGTTTGAGTGATTTTATATCAAGTAGTATAAACTTAATATCCCTTATAAAGTTATTAATTTGCTACTAAATACATTTATTAAGGAACTTAATATCTTCTTTTTTAGGATCCATAATTTGGGTAGTATATGAAAGGTTGAAAGATGCTTTTGGTTAATATATTATTGTTATATATACTCTTCTCATATGTTGAGCGATATATTGATCTTTTGGAGTTGCTGATTTCCGTAATTTTCCTTGAGTTTTTGGTATATCTGATGGCTCTGTTTTGATAAGTTTTATATTGTAGTATTAATCTTTTTGGTTAAAATAAATAATATTATTTTTTATAATGATTACTTTATTATTAAATTTAATGGGTGTTTTTGGTATTAGAACTTTTTGATTTTTAGCCAGGAATTTTGTTTTTTTAAGCTTTTTTTGCTTTTTATCAGTAAATACTTTATTAGTGATAATAAATATATTATTTATCTATAGACCAACTATTCCGAATACTTTATCATTCTTAATTGTATATAATAAATATGGGTTATATATAGATTATGTTATTTTGAGAGTATTAATATGGTGTTTATAGTATGTATTAAATTAATAGTTTCTGGCCTTTAATATTCTATATAATAATCAAATAATATAAAGGATATAATTTTTTAATATATTTATTTCTTATAATAGACAAATGTAGAATAATTTGATTAAATTTGAATTAAATTAAATATATATTTGTTTGATATTTTTAATAAATATATTAATATTCTTGTTTTAAACTTTTAAGATAATTATTAATGCCAGTATAATTTATTGATTAACTTTTTGAATAATAAATAATTATGTAAAAATTGTCTTTTTATTTTTATCTTTGAATATTTGTATAATTAATCTTAATTTAAAAAAAGCTTTTTTAGTATTTTGATTCTTAATTTTATTAATAAACTATAAGTTAAAGATTTTAATATTTATTGGTATATCTTTTTCCTTAATAATCTTAAATATATCATTTTTTATTAAATCATTAATTTTTTTTTATTTAGATTCTGTATAAATTGATAAAGTGATTATATGTATTTATAAAGTTAATATAAATGCTTTATTATAATTAGTTTTTTTTTTAATACTAATATAATAGGGATATTATTCAATTTGAAAATAAGTAGTTATATTGGGAGATGTTTATATGTTTCTTGTATTATTATATAAATAGCATTTTTGTTTAAGTTTAGGAACTATTGTGGGTATAGTTAATGCTTTTGTATATAATAGTTTAATACATAAATTTAATATAGATTAAACTATTTTTGGAGTAAGTAGAACATTTTTTTAGATTAGTAAAATATTTTTTTAAACTGATAAAATTGTTAAGAATAATTTAATTATTATCAAATAAAAATTCATTGGGTTATTTAGTAACTGAATCTTATAAGTTTTATTATTAATATTAATCAATTTAAATAAATTAGTTTATTTTTTAATATGGTTATTGCTTTTTTATTATATCAAAACATCTGAGTTGAGAGGTAAATTATGTATAGGAATAATATTTGGATTGTTTTATTATGCTAATACATTTAATATTTATTTTTTTGCCCTAATCTTATTAATCTTGTTTATAATCTTTTTAATAGTTATAAATTTTTATTTAGTTGATAGTGCGGGTGAATTTATTTTACTTATTTGAAGGTATGTTTTAAATACTAATAAAATTGAAACTAGATTATTTGGACTAGTTGAATTATTTATAGCTTTTATAGCTATTTAAAGTTTCATCTTTTTTAAAAGGTTTAAACCCTTTGTTTCTTTGTTAATAATATTATATATATGTCGGAGAATATAATGATATTTTTTAACTATCCTAACAAATTAGTGTGCTTCTATTGGTATTGCTTTTGTATTAATAGTTATAGAGTTAGTATATTGTATAAATTCCTTATTTATAAAGTTTTTCTCTTTATTATATATAATATAATCCGGGGGTTCTATATAAATATCTATTTAGTATATCTTCAATTTCTTTTATATATGTTTTGCGGAAATATTATTAAACTATTAAACTACTTGAAATTTAATGTTTTTATTGATTATATAAAGGATTGGTTTATTATTAATATATATTATATCAATAATAATAGAGTAATTAAAATCAATATTATCCCAAAAATTAAACTTAAATCTATTGGGTGATTTTCTGTATTTTTAGTAATATTTACAAAATTTAATGAGATTTTAAAAATCTTTTTATATAATATTGTTATATTCTGTTTGTTGAAGAATATAATAAAATTTGTAAGCAAATAAATGGTTAAATTATTAATGTAGTTATTATAGTTTTGTTTTTGTTAGGTAATATTTATTTAGATTAATAGATTTTTATATAAATTATTAGATATTGATTTTCCAAAACAAAAATTTATAACTAAATCTACGGATAATTAAATATTAAATAGTTTTTGAAATAAATATATTATTGAAATTATTAAAATAAATTCCAAATCTATTTATATCTGTAAAGGATAATAAAAATAATATATCTATTTTAACTATATAGAATTCGATTTATTCAAATAATAATTAGATTTAAATTAAACTAATTAATAAAATAAATCCTATTCTAAATATCATTTAGGTAATACTCATCCTTAATTTATCAATTTTAATAGCTTTGTTAACAATCTTTTTGTATGCTAAGAATTGTTTATATCCCATAGTAAAGCGTACAATAACATTACTATTAATTATAATATTATAGAATTCCTTATTATTGTAGCAGCTAAAGAAGATTTTATCTTTTTCGTCAACTATAATATATAAAAACATTTTATTATATAAATCCATTACAATCTTTTAACCATTGATTAAACTGTATAAAGTAATATATTAATCAATCCTTAATTTTTTATTCTTAGAATCATATTATTCAAAAAATATATCAATTTCATTATTAATATTTGAATCGTCTTTGCTATTGTTAATTAATTCTAGAGAAATTCTTTTATACTCCTGAAGATATTGATTAAAGGTTTTATTGAAATTTTAATAAGTTTCAATATATTTCTCTTTGTATTTTCTTTTAAATTCGTTTTGTTTCTTTTTGTTGTATTTGGTTAATTAATAATCTACTTTTTTGTATATAAAGCATCTTTTATCATTCTTTGTAAACGGATATTGTTATTAATATTTTTATTTGTAATTATTTTGATTTGTGTAATATTTCTGGTTAGTTAGAAAAATATTTTGAATCTCATCAGTATTTGCTTTTTCCCATATTAATATTAAAGATTATAAATCTTTTAAAAGTCCCATTATATCTTTAATTAGTTTATAGTAAATAATTGAGTATATTTTAATAAATTGGTATATATTAATGATTTTTTGATGTAGGAAATCGTAGTTGCAGAGGTTATTTGGGAATTCCTTTTGTAAGTAGTGTAATTCTATGATCATAATCTAAAAGCAGTTATTTATTGATTTCCTTTTACTTTTAATTATTATACTTTTGAATATAATTGCTTTCTATTTTTGTAATACATTTTGCCAGTATTCGTTTTTTTTAAATATTGTAATTATTATATTATACAATCTATTTAAAGTTCCTGATAGATTACCTAAATTTAAGTAATAAAAGTTAAATGCAATGTTAATTAACATTATAAAAAAGGCTTTAATATAGTTTTTAATTCTCATATTAATTTTTTGGTAATTATTTTTAAAAACAAGAAATTTATAATTAAAATTATTGTTTTAATTAAAATATTTATTAGATTTCTTATAGATTTTCATAAAATTAACTATATCTTATTCTATAATATTGATATGTAATGCTTGTATTCAAGATTGGCGATCGCTGTATTTTTAATTGTAATTACGTTGTTATTCTCGATTATTATTTTTATAATCATTATTATTAAAACTGTTGTTACTGTTAGGGTTATTAAGATTATCCTTATTCGGGTTATTAGAAGTATATCCTTTATTCTTTATAATGCTAATTGGGTTATTAAGAGTATTTTTATTATATTAATGTTTTTATTATTGATTTTACTGTGGTTTTTATTAATGTTATTATAGTTTTTATTAATATTATACTTTTTGTATTTGTATATAATTATAGGGGTTATTTTGTTATCCTCCTATTTATTTAAAAAGTGTAAGTTAAAATGATTTTAGTATTAAAGTTTTTGAAAAAAGATTAAATAAAGCTTTCCTTAAATGTCTCCAAATTGATTGCTATTATGATTGTATAGGGTTTTTTAATAATGTATTGAGGGAAGTTATTATTCGTATTGTAAATAAATCGAATCTATTTATAACTTTTTTTAAAATAATGCTTTTATATTTATTATTTTATTGTTTTCTTTTATCAAGTTAAACTTAAATTTAATATTTATGTATCCTATTAAATATGTTAAGGGATCTAAATTTAAAGTCCGGATTCTTTAAAGTCTATTGAATTTGCTTATCTTTTTATGAATAATACTTTTTATAGTCTTATTTTATATTTAATAAAGTAATATTTATTGACTTTATTATTTTCTTATTATCCTTTTTTATATATAAATTATATGAATAAAGTTTATTATATAATTTATATAATAGAGGTATTCTGACTATTATAAAAGTTTTAATTAAGAAATTTAAGAATAATACTATAAAATTTAATTATAAATTATAATTATATAATTCTCCTTTTTTATACTAATAAACTTTATATTTGCAGAATCTTTTAATATATGTTTTATTATTAATTCTTATACCGATGTTTTTTATATATTCTGTTTTGAATGTTTTGTATATTTTGTTTTTTATTGTTAAAAATCCAGTTATTGATTGTATTAGGAATATTAATTGAGATTACTTATTAGCTATTTATACAATATATAATAAACTAGTCATAATCTCTATCTTTAATTGATTATAATTGTTGTTATATAATCAACTTAAATTAGCTAAACGCTAAAATATATTAAATATTAATACCCTAAAGCTTTTTGCCCTTTATATTCTAATTATAAAACAGTAAAACGTTTATTTAATTATTTACTAAAATATACAAAAAAAGTGGACTATTAATTAGGACCTTACAATAAAGAGATTGTATTGTGGTATTTATCAAGATTTATTGGAATAAGCAATATTCCGCAGAAGTTTGCAAATATATACAAGTATTTTTATAGATTTTTTTGATTTTTTAGCAGAATCGAAAAGTTTTGTAGTTTTATGATTTTTGTACGAAATATAAAATGTTTTTCGATTGTAGAATACTTAGCTTAAACTGTCTATATAAATAGACATAATTAAATATACAAAAATATATATTAATTATAATAACTATATATAAATACTTTATGATTCTGAATCCTTAAAAATAAGTATTAATTATAATAATTGTATATAAGATCTATATAATTCTTTAGTATATAAGGATAAATACTAATCATAATAACTATATATAAAAGCTTATATCTTTTCGAATAAAATTCAATCAAATCCTTAAACTACTAAATAGTTCCAAACTTCTAATTTGTGATATTATTAATTAATATTAGAATTACTAAGGTAATAAAAATCAACAAATAGTATTATATAACTTTATATAATATTTCTTGCTTATTGAATTAGAATATAGGAGTGAGAAATCTATATAGATTGATGCTGAGGCGCTAATGCCGTACGGCTACTACTAACCTAATCTGTCCTGTACGGTCATACAATTCCCGACAATACTTGATGGCTATAAAGCACATCTTGCTCCTTTGTCCGTGTATAAGATCAAACCATCTAACTTTACTTAAAGTATTCTCTACGCAAGACGTCCCTCATGCATACTTAACCTCATCATCGTAGTCCACAGTTACACTATCACACAATGGCATCTAAGGGTTGAGACCCGATGATCTACTTCGATCACGACTGACTGCAGCTCGGTTCCCCCGAAAGACTCATTTATATTTTGGCCGAGGATACTTCATCGATTAAAATCTATTGCCTATTCTAATACTAACTTGTCATAGGAGTTCCGGTTGTCGACCCAACAACTTCCGTGCAATTTAACACTTTCGGTCTTGGTGATCCTATGCTATTACAAGAAAAACCTAATCGAGACCCTTGGATATATTTCTCGAGAAAGAATTGCGGGGAGATATGCATAGCTAAGAAGATTTCAAAGACAGTCACTAGACAGATTACAGAGTGGTGCATGCGCAGGCAGCCGGCGCTTTTGGCGAGTTTGAAGTTACTCACGACATCTCAGACCTGACTTCAGCGGCTTTCTCAAATGGTATTGGAAAGAAACCCCCTTTCATGGCGCGGATATCCACTGTAGGAGACGAAAAAGGCTATCCTGATGTTGTACGAGATATTCGAGGGTACGCCATGGAATTCTATACCGAGGAAGCAAAGCAATATTTCGTCTTTAATAACACTCCTGTCTTTTTCATTCGAAAATCCATCAAGTTTCCTCTGAACCGATCCCATAAACGCCACATGCAAAAATGCTCCTGATGCTGACATGTTCTGGGATTTACACAACAGTAAACCGAAGCGACTCACCACATCATGTATCTCTTCTTTAATCGAGGAACTCCTGCTTCACTACGACATGTGAATGCATACAGCGGCTATAGATTTACAGCCGGATGGTGCTTTCAAATATGTACTATTTCAAATCAAATTAAATCAAGGAGTGAAGGCGATGCAGCCGCAGAGGCAGAAAGACTCGCAGGTTCAAATCCAGATCATCATAAGTTAGACCCTTCCAATGCCATTGTGCGTTGAGAGTTTCCTAGCTGGACAAAAAGTGTTCAAGTGATGGATCCTAAGAAGGCAGAATCATTTTGTTGGAATATGTTCGATGACGAAGATCTGGCCTCATTCGATGTACCATTAAGACCATTTTGTAATATGACTCTAAGTAGGAATGTGAGAAAATCCGTTCCCATCACTTTGCTTCCTTTTTTGATCAACGTATAGCGAATATAGAGCAAACCGCATTCTCACCCTCGAATATCATTACAGGAAAATTAACGCTCTTAACGAGTGAAGTTGTAGATGATGATTCTGTACAGCCGAGGAACTTTAGGAGAGAGATTCTAGGGAGACAAGAAGGTCAGTAGGAACATTTGGTGGGGAATTTGGCTAATGTTAAGGAAGAGAGTCAGCAAGGAGGCAATTGGTAAGTCTTGTGTCTTTTTTTATGCGTTGGTTATTCATGAGTGATATGTGACTGACTTGAATCACAGAGATATTTAGGAGGGCTGATGGGAATTTGGCGATGAGAATACAGAGGAAGCTTGACAAGGGGATACAAGTGCTCAGATGTGGATATCGCAAAGGTATTGTCTGGCGACACGGAATGATTTGGTGAAAATGGTTGGGGCGGTTATATTATTTAAGGACTTTCATCCCATTGTCTTCGGATATGCAAGAGACTTAATAATTCTTGTGTAGTTTTTGAAGTTTGGATAGATAGGTGTAGTATTCAAAAAATAACGTTTATGAAACCTACTTGGCACTATGCAAATGCCTCTTCGTAATTCATAAGCATCAGTGAAGCATTGATATGCCATCAAATTATTACTTGTGAGAGCAAAATACCTAGGTAGTAACTGAAGGATAATAGAGGTGTGCAATATCCTAAAAAGGTAGGAACGAGTATCTCTAATCACCTCCCATATCGAAAATAGTCGACCTCGATCTTCGTTACTCCTGCTTCTGTATCTTGAACTTCTTGAGACTCCTCTTATTTTCGTCAACAAAGACATTCCACCTTTCTCCCTTTTTGATTACTATATCGGACTACTCATCAAATCTTTACTTTTCAAGCATCTACTACAAAATGGATACATTGGAGTGGAACTCGAGCCTTGCGGCGAGGAACAAAGAACCCATCATTACCGTTAGAGAAATCTTACAGGATTCCGAGTGAGTAGCAATGCTTTGCTAAGCTATTCGATGTCACCCCCTCTTCATAGATTAAAGCTACTAACATTTGTCTCAACATAACAGTGGCGACGACCAAATTGCAGAGATGTCCCTCTCTCAAAGTCCTCGCAAACGTAACCATCGCGAAGTAGAGAGAAGCTCAGATCTCACCATATCCATTCGGTAATCATCCAAATAGAATTGGCCCATCAGAGTTAGCTTTGACGTCGCTTATACCTTTAACAGAAAGCCAAGTAGCGAGAAAGAGCAGGTATCGCCAGCGAAGCGGCATCGCAACGGCCAAGGTCTCGGATCGATTCGTTTACACCAGAAGCATGATGACGATAGTCAGACAGCTACTTGTGTGAAAACGTAGGTACAATTGAAGATTAACAGCACCTACCAAGCTGATTGTCATACAGGAATATCATGGCGTCGGAAAAGGGCAAAGAGAGAGTCTCTGATACCCCAAGCCTTGGAACAATATTCGGGCAGGCAAATTTGGCTCAGTTGTAAGTTCGATCCACGCTAACAATGGGTTGACCATTGCTGATATTGATGTCAGAGGAGAAGCACCACCATCGCCACCTGAGTTCGACCAAAGCAGAGCAGAATCCTCCACAAGTCATGAAAGCATGATTATCGACCAAGAAATGTATGGCAAATTTGTTCCCTGAGTCCCGAGAGAGATTACTATCCACAACTAACCCTGTTAGCCTCCCTCTAAACACCTCTGGGCCATCTCTTAGCTCTGCGCGGCTCCAAACTAATACCCGCGAAAACCCTAAATACTGTGTGACCAACGATCATAAACATATTTCGAACACCTCATTCGAATCTCTCCATCCTGAGTTTCAAGAACCAGATCAGTACGAACGTATTCTTAAAATCTTCGAATCTCCCCACTCCAAACTCCAAGAATCCAAGGACAAGTACGAACATGTTACCAAAACTTTCGAATCTCTCTATCCTCTAGTCGAAGATTGGATCAGACTACAACAGTCTCAACTCGATGCAGTCACCCAAAGAATTAATCGAATTCTGGGCCTCATACAACAAGGCGAACGACTACAGCAGAACGTTCTCACCGCGGAAATGGCTACTCAACTGCAGGCCACGAGCGGACACATTATAAATGGAATCTCGCAAGGCATGGCGGTCCATGTCAATGGTCAAGAAAGAGACTTGGCTGCTCAATTTCAAAAAGTGTATAATACAACCGACTATTCTCAATGTTTGATTGCACTGGAAAAATTCAGACTGATGAGTGTTTTGTCATTTCGGGAAACGTCTAAAACCGAGCACGATTTCTTCTATTCTATCAGACAACTTAGCGATCAATATTCGAGGCTGGAGAAAGAATTTCACAGTATCAGCATGAAAGATGCAGAAAATTTTTCACTCATGCTGGAGATGAATCGTCGTGAACAGACACAGGTTTTGTTGCGGATTAACGGATTGAAGAAGGCGATGGCGGCTTACTATGCGATGTAAAGTATGTCCCGGTGTGCGACACACTGGGTAGCGCTGGGCCTGTCAGGCTGTTTTCATCGATGTATTTATACCGATGTGCTTCAACTTTCGACGTTGGGGACACTTCTACTGTGGATAACCTTGGCTCGCTGGGTACCAAGTTTTTTTCTTCTTATTTTCCTTCTTCTCCAATCAAGGAGGCTTGTACAGTGATCAACTACAAAAGATTAGTTGTCACAGACCATAAATAGATAAATCAATTATTATCAAATATTGTGCGCTGATAGAAGTTTTGTGATGTGCGCAGTACTTATTATTTTATTTTTCATACAGTGGTAAGAACACTGGCATTCTTATACCACGTCAAAAGAGGATTCTCCCCATTTTTGGTCTCCGTCTGTTCCACATAAGCCCATCGGTTTAGAAATTCTTCATGTGATAAAACTTGTGTGAATTTCCCCGTTATGGCTCTATATACATTATCCATTACGGCAAAATCAGTGGGAAATAGTATGTCGAAGTATCCTTGATGTACCTGTATCTCATTAGATCAAAAAGCCATGGGGGAAAAGGAGTGGTTGTGCTCACAAAAGGAGTAGAAACAGGCACGGTCCTCCTTTTATATCTTGTCTGCACAACTGGTGCATTAACTCCCTTGATTGTATCTGGCAGCGAGTGAAAATCACTTGTTACCAATCTATGCGCCGGGAAATACTTTGCCAATATATCGAAGAACTGCATGAGTCTCGTGGGTATGTATTCCGGCTGACTGAGATTCGGAGCGAATGGCATACGATTCTTCAACAACTTCACTAACTTGTTCTGCGGAAGTGGGTGCGGATATTTTCCATTCGTAGCAGCGTGTCGTACGCGAAGGAATCGGGATGCGATGGGATCGATGGTGGGGGTGTAGAATTCGTAGAAATCGCCGGTGTTGGATATTAGGACGGTGCCTTGGAGGGGCTCTTCGGTGACGGGATCGTATCGAATAGAGTCATGGGCAAAATTGTCGAATACTTCCATGGCGAGGAAAAAACATGGTGACGGCACTATTTGATTCCATTCAAACACAGATTTGTTGATGATTTCAACTCTAGAAGAATGTCCTCGAGAACCGGCGTTCCGTAATAGGTGTGATTGTTGTAATGATGCGAGGTTGCTGGATATCTCAATGATCTTAAACTTTGTGCGGGCGTAGACCTCAGGTTCTGTGGCGCGGATGTAGTCGAGGATATTGAGCATAAGGGTACCGTTTCCGGCACCCATCTCGTAGATTATGAGATCGTGGTATGGGTACTGCCATATTTTGTAGTTATTGATCAGGTACCGGGCTATGGCTTCACCATAGTATGGTCGAAAGAGCTCCGTCGGCGTATGCCATAGCTGACGGGTCTCATTAGGGGATTTGAGATCTAACTCGTCCTCAAATTCGGTGTATCGTTGACCTAGGAGACGATGGAATGCAGGCTCGTCTTCGAGGGAATTGAAGTCGAAAGGTTTTCCGGGTGTAAAGATTACAACCTGTTTGGAGAAATAGCCATAAGAGGGATTGTATAAACTATCTGCGGAGCATGTCAGGAGGGTTTGCTATCTGGTAGAGAGTGGTCTGTGAATACCTTCAATGAAATCTCGCGTCAGCATCTTTACACGCCTAGGTCTCTCTCTCCTCCCTCTCAACTGGTCTGCTGTAACCATTGGGTATTTGTTGAATTCATCCATCATATCTATCGGAAATAAATCCGTTCTTTGCTGCCAATGGCTTTCATTCTTGCTCGTCTCCCTCACCCCTCTGCCCCTCCTACTGGTGCTTGACAAACATCTCAGCTGCGCACCATGCCCATTCCAAGCTCGGCGAGATAACGAAGAATGAGATCGTAAGACCTGACAATTCTTATGTCGAAATAGCTGTCGAAACAGTTGTGCCACAATTGGAGAGTCCATAGGCAAAGTGTTCAATTTCTTCTGCGTGTTTCTTTGGGGACTCAATCGCAATGTTGACTTCTGGTTGGTCCAAGCTTCTTCCATCAAGTTTTGCAAGGATATTGAGAACCTCGTCCGGTGAAAATCACGACATTAATTGAAAAAATGAAAGTTACGATTTATGATAGAAATGATGATGAGAACATGATGATAGCATGTCTATGAGCAATCACCCCAAGGCGTATGGAACTGCTGCAGTAGCAGTTGCATTCATCGCAGGAGTTTTGTTGACATTGGGTTTCAAGGATTTATATCCAGATTTGGAACGAAGATATCAACGACGGCGAGGAAATGGAACTGTAAATGTTGCATCCGATTCATCATCTTCTGATCTAAGACCTGCAGGGTCAAACTTTCCTCCACTGAAGCTAGAAGATCGTACTCGGAAATCAATCGTTGGATTGCCGAAGCCTCTAATACCAGAAGGAATAGAAGGATGTATTGGGAATACACCGCTGTTCAAGATCAAGAGTCTTTCCGATGCCACAGGATGTACCATTCTTGCCAAAGCCGAATTCTTGAATGGAGGGGGAGGAAGTCCTAAAGATAGAGTTGCGTTGAATATGATCATGATGGCAGAGGAGGAAGGCTTCTTGAAACCCGGTCGAGGTGACACTATCTATGAAGGCACTGTTGGTTCAACTGGAATATCACTTGCAACTTTAGCACGTGCTAGAGGCTATAAAGCATATATCTGCATGCCCAATGATCAAAGTACAGAGAAGTCAGATCTTCTTCATCATTTGGGTGCTACAGTTGAAAGAGTGACGCCTGCACCCATCACTTCTACGGAGCATTTCGTCAACCTAGCAAGGAGAAGAGCAAAGGAACATACGGCCTCCGCAACAGATTCTAGTAGAGGCTTCTTTGCCGACCAATTTGAGTCTCGTGCAAATTATCGGGCACATTTTCAGTCTACAGGACCTGAGATCTACGCCCAGACAGGGGGAGATGTAAGCAAAAAAATCCAGCCAATTTTACACACTTGTTAGCTGATAACATTTAGATTGATGCATTTGTAGCCGGCGCTGGGACAGGCGGAACCATCTCGGGAGTTGCACTTTATTTGAAACAAGAGCAACTCATGGGTCAAGACCTAAAAGTTGTACTCGCTGATCCGGAAGGAAGTGGTCTTTACAATAAAGTCAAGCACGGCGTGATGTTCTCTTCGACTGAAAAAGAAGGTACGAGACGTCGACAGCAAGTCGATACTATCGTCGAAGGAATTGGAATCAACCGCTTGACAGAAAACTTTGAAGCTGGAAGAGAAATCATTGATGATGCCGTCAAGGTGACAGACATGCAGGCACTCAGAATGGCGAGATGGTTGGTGGAGAAGGATGGTATTTTTGTGGGTAGTAGCAGCGCTGTTAACTGTGTGGCAGCTGTAGCGACAGCGTTGGAATTAGAGAAGGGAAGTACGGTGGTCACTATCCTTTGTGATAGCGGAACGAGGCATTTGAGCAAATTTTGGAAGAAGGTTGGAGAGTTGGGGCTGGAAGAGGAACACGATGACCAAGATTTGCTAGCTCACTTGCACCTTCGACCCACAAGGAAGTAGGTTTGGTGATGGAGCCTCGACTCTCAGGAAGCAACTGTAGTGGTAACTGGCTTTCATGGGTCAACAAGGCAGCTATACAATGCTCAAATTCAATTGCCGCAATCAGTTTACCTCTATTTATACTTCTATTGTTTGAGTCTGGTTTACGCAACAGACATTCATGGTTCAACTCCAACTCAAAGAACTTACCCTCCAAGGGTCTTAGACATTCTTATAAAGGCCGGATGTCCACTTCAGGTGCCCCTAGAGTGTTGGCGATCATAGATATATAACGAAGGACGCCATGTCATTAAGCGGAAAACTCGGTGCTAAATCCCATCGATGGATTGTATGAAGTGTTGGCAATGTTGAAACCTTGAATTTATTAGTGAGTATTCTTCCACATACTATATACTAACAATAATTGAGGTAAGAACCCCAACAGGGCCTGCTATAAAAGTATTCATTTCCTCTGTTACCTCAAAAGTGGCGTTTCTAGATGCTACAATTTCTTTTGGGAGTTGAGGTGTTTCATTAGACTCCACGTCAAAGGATAGATTGAAGATATTGGTCAACAAGTGTTGTCTGAGTCGAAATAATAGGCAAGCTATGCAATTCTGTTTTGTGCCATATTGCTTTTTGGACGTGTCAAGCAGTATGATGTGGTTGCAGGACGGAGCCATTAGACTCAAGAACAATATCAGTCGCAGAAAAGTACAAGAGATTTGGATCAGTGAATCGTCTTATGAGTAGTTTACGGCTATTGGCGTCAATGTTCTACTTAGTATTTCCCGTATTCCGTATACTAATCCGTATAATGATATTTATTGAATTCTTGAAACTTATGTATGTACATAATATTGAATTCCAATATCATTAGGGATATACAATATAAGAGTAATATTGAATACCATTAGAAATATATTAAAATACTAGAATTTGATTTAATATATCCAAAAACAGTTTAGAATATTAAATTTGGAATGTATATGGAATTTGTAGAATTTAAGCCTATTTTGAGTATTCTAAATTAGATTCTAGTATTTTAGTATATTCTTAGTAATATTCAATATCAATAAATATTTTGATAATATTAAAAGTAGTATAATATATTTTAATATGTACGAACTATTATATTAAAGCCTTAATACGCGCTACCGTTGTACTACCGTATATTAAGTAGAACACTGATTAGCGTTGATGCAACAATAATCACCAACTGTTTGTTACTTATAGACCGGCAGATGTATACTTATCCATGACCAATTCCAAAATTACAGTCAGCCCACAGCCGTAGAACTAGTTTTCTTTTCGGCCACTGATTACATATAGAAGATACATGGAAATATCCATCATCTTGATTATCTCAGGGTTTGACTATTCCTCTCTATGATTGGTTATTTAGTCATTCCACTTTCCTTCATTGAGTTATTAGACGTGTTGGATTGAGATAATCTCGCGTTATCGAAGCTCCCAAAATCCATATCTCTTGCCTACTAAATAACAAATGGCAAATGCACAATGCATTGAGATATTGGAACCGATTGGATGAAGCTAAGTGAAGCTAATGCAAAATGTTGTATTTGTGCATACTATTTAGTGTATTATTCAAATGAGGCTTGACGAATTCTGAGGACATATGTTGATGAAGTGAGTGGGATAATAATCGAAGACTACGACCTCCAACTTTTGCTCTTAACCGAGCCATAAACTGCGAGGGCTCCCAGATTAGAGGATTATTATCCCACGACTAGACTTTTAGCATGACACCACCTCGATCTTTAAGGATATCCCTTGCAAACTCGCTCTTTTCTTCGTTGAATATTAATATTACTTGATACCATTCCCTGTATAATTTTACTTGTCTCTTAGCCTCATCCCAGAACCAAAGTACCTAGCCATAGAACCAAAAATCGGCTTAAAGATGTCAATGCGTCAAGTTTCCATCCAGAACTATCCAATTGCACCAGAGTAGCGGGTCCAGTTCGACTAGCCGACGCTGCGTTCAACATCGATGAACTTGTGGTAGGAGCACCAAATTCAACAGTTTTGATGGTCTTGTCACTAGCAGATGCAGAAGCCGTGTTGGATATAGGAACAGTTGTGACTCCACCGCTGGGAGCTTGAACTACCACACCATTTACTCCCAGGCTCACGACATTTCCACCTGATAATGTAGCTATTGAACCTCCGTATGAAAGAGTCTGACCAGCTACAATTGCGGCTGAGCTACCCTTCATGACTTCTACTGATATTGTCTGCCCTCCAATTACGCCCACATTGGCAACGCTTGCAGAGTTGACAGAAGTTGTTGAGCTAGGAACAGGAATGGTAGTAAGACGTCCATCAGCGGCCTGAATGACCACCCCACTCGTACCAAGACTCGCAATCTGTCCTTCAGATAGTGTTGCGACCGGACCTTCAGCACTGATTGTTTGTCCACCCACTACAGCAATTGGAACCTCCGAGCTACTACTTCCTGCAACAACAGATATTGTTTGTCCATTCACAACAACCATCTTCGCCAAATCAGTCTGAGTTGAAGGTATTGATATAGTAGTTATAGTCCCAGCAGGAGCTTGTACAATCACAACGCTAGAGCCCAGACTCACGATATCGCCTCCATTCAAGGTAGCTATGGGCCCTCCGAGACTAATCGTCTGGCCACCAACGACAGCTGCCGATGATCCTTGAAGAGATACGGCCTTAACAGATATCGACTGTTCGCCCACAACACCCACGTTTACAGATTCCGAATTCTGCGAAGCCGACGATGCCGCTGGGATTGAATATGTAGATATTACAGAATTACCGACATTGCCAATCTCTACTCCTGAGGGGGTAAGTTTGACCACGCTACCTCCTTCAGTAACAGCCGGACCATCCATAGATGCTGTCTGCGTGCCGATAATAAAGGAAGATGCACCGGGTTTGGCTGAGATGATAAAATTACCAGATAAAGTAGCGACAGCCACAGGAACATTTATAAGTGGCTGCGAGGCGAAAATCGGAGTACTAGTCGGAATAACCTGGGACCCAGATCCCACAAAGATATCACTGCTGCCCACAGACACTGTCACGGGACTACTTTTCGCATTTGAAATCGTTCCCACTACTCCTATTGAAGCCGTGGATCCATCTGGCAAGATAATTCCGGAAGATCCTGCCACAGCCGAAAAAGAATTACTTCCTACTATGGCTATAACAGTCGGTGAAGGTGCTGATGGTGTTGTACCCTGAGGCCTTGTATCCGAAAGAATTGATGCACTAGCCAGCTTAAGATCCGACGGATCTGTTGAGTCGGAACTGGTCTTTATACCTGGATCGGAAGAGGTTGCAATAGAAGCAGCAGTGGTCGTCGTCTGTATAGGAAAAGATAAAGTTGCCGACCCCAACCTACTTCCACTTTCTGGGGGGTATACAGTGCTAGATGATGATGATATGAATGACTTCGCTGATGCTACAAGGCTTGCAAATCCTTCGTTTCCTGTACTTGATGGCCCAGCTGAGATAGTTGGTGATGGTACTGCCGAGGTAGTTGTTATTTGACCAGCAAGTGCTGAAAGGGGTTCGTTCAAATCTGTTGTCGTAGCCGGCGCGCTTGATATCTTGGTTGACCCGTAAAGACATGCCGATGCATCACCGGTACAGGCAGTAACTGGAATCGGGGGATCGAAAATTCCTAACTTTCCACCCCAATGTCTACCACAGGTGGTCCAGAAATCTCTAAATAATTGTCAGAAAAGTTCAATAAAGAAATTATGATTGAAAGTTACCCTGCAGCTCGTCTCAAGTCAGTGGGCCACGATAAGATTGGATTGCATTGGCTGTCTTGTCCTAGTACCACATGATTCGTTTCTAAGTAATCAAACAAATCATCAGGCAAGATCGTCGTCTGAGGACAGTCTGTCCTCAAGTCTGAAAGCTGCAATTGCTTTGGTTCTCCCATTCGCGTTGAAACTTTAGTATTTGCATAAGGTTGCAATGTAGAGATATCGGTAACATCATACCCTACAGCATAATTCTTTATCGTAGGGCCTACTTGTTTGCCGCATAGGTCAGTAGCCTTCATTGTATTGATGGCAAAGTATACAGAGGGCGATGTCCTTAGTTTACTTGATTAGCTATGACTAGAACCTCGGTCGCGTTGTGAAACTTACATAGTAATGTCATATTCTTCGAGATATATGGTAGAGGGGTAAGTCCTGTTAATGGCTGCGGTACCGGTCGGCCAATAATGAAGTTGTACCGTGCCTATCAAGCTAAATTACATTATCAGCACCATAGCTTTTGTTGCATCCCTAGAAAGAAAGACTCACATCCTGCAATAATGATCTGCAGATTTGCCTAGCGTTGTAGACTTGCATGATGCCCTTGTAATGGTTTGGCTTCCAAACATTGAATAGATTGGCATTGATGTTATATTGACTTTGTGAGAAGTCGATGTTGCTTTTTTGGTGGTACCATTTCTGCTTATAGATGTGATACCAGATGCATGTGATGAAGCTGTTTTTGATGTTGAGTTTTCACCGAGAGTCTCCGAGTTGGTCTTGGAGATGGCGGAAGATGAAGACTCGTGGTACCTGGTCCCATTCGCAGAATTATTTGACGTCGTAAAGATTTCACTGGTGCTGGCAGTAGTCTTAGATTTGATCTTGGTGCTTGAATGGGAGGATTGGTTGGAGCTTGCAATTAATGACGCATTGTATGATGGGTTTTTAGTTGAATTTGAGGTCTCTTTCGATTGTTTAGAGCCAGTACTGGTGCTGATAAAGATAGCCAAGGCGGGAGTGTCTGTTGATGCGTAGCCTGTGCTTAGGGGAGTGCCAGAAACGCCGGCTTTCGTGAAGTTTGCTGAGGCTAATGAGGTATACGAAGATAGTTGACTTGAAGTCGAAACGAGTGACGAAGTTGAAGTATGAAGAGAAGATAAGGTAGATGAATTTAATAGTGTCGAAGTCGAGTTGGTGTACTTCGAACTGTTCGAAGATGTGATTGGGTATGCAGATCGTTCTATCACCCCTCTGGGAACAATGGCTAGAAAATCAATCAGCACAATGGTCCCGCTAAGATATATGCAATTTCTTACCTGATACTACTACTAAATGGTAGAAAAATAGCACATACTGAGTACCTGACGAGAACAACATATTGACAACTTCACAACAATCTACCTCAAGCGAATAGGTGCGCAAGGGAACAATCGAAAGAATGCGGTTCGGATAAAAGAGAGAGAAAAAAACAGAAACGGCGCCCGCGGTAGAAACATGAAGGAATCGAGTGTATATATCAGCTAGGAGTAAAGCTCAACTTTTACATTTGAGTCATGGACCCATGGTAAAAGTTTGTACCCCCGGGTGTAAAGTGCCTCTTCTGTCACAGAATGCTTAGATGGAAACTTCCGTCATAAGAGGTGAACGTTACTTTCTCCTCCGGCTCTTAACCAAGTCCCAAAAGGGCGCCTTGTCAAATTAAGTCATGGTAGCAAAAAATTGTAGAAGGAGGCACGGTCATGCATGTAAGCTGAATAATCGATCCTTAATTCCAAAGCCGTCCGGCAGCAAACGATGAAGCCTGCAGGTACAATCTCATGTAGTATCAATAGCACTCGAAAACGTGTCACCTAGGATTTTGACAAACAATTTCAGGTATGTAGTGAGGAATAGTAATGCCTTGAAGAGTTTGACCTCGCGATCTTTATCAGGTCAAGAAGCAAGGTATTGAATCTGTTCGACGATCTGTCGAATACGTTATTTTGAAAGCACAGTCTCAAGAAGGGAATTTAATTCTTTGTCATCCGTGAGAGCTGAAGGAAGGGATTTTATTAAGCATGAGATGAGGTCGAAACTAAATTAAGATCCGAAGATGGAGTTCAGGGGTAAGCGACGCTATTTCCTTTTCAGAACTAGCGTGATGACTACTATCTCCCCCAAAGAAGGAGAGATGTTCCAACCCCCACAAACTATCCAGCCTTGTACCTCAACAATATCTCGGATTTTTAAGTCGCTGACTTGGGCTTGGTTATCTCGAGATATTTTTAGAGACATTTCTAGACTATGAAATTCGATTCTCTAGTTGGGAATATACAATGACACCAAAGCTGGTGAGCGGCTGAATCCAAATCTTGCGAGGCAAACTCTGATCAGTTCTCTTTGCACCCCTTTTATAATTCCAGACCCCAATATCGTATTAAGCCCCTGGTTTGACGCATGCATGGATCTACGAGAATTCGTTAAGCTTATTTATAAAGCTGCGACTGCTCTGTCATACCTTCATACCCCTGACATTGGTGGTACTAATAAAGATCTCTTTAAAGCTAGCATGGGACAATTCTTGTCGTCACACTTGACATCCAAGGCTGATATTCCCTCTTGCCCTCTTACTGTAGGTGCTGATGCGAGCTAGACACCTTTCTTTTCTAAATGGCTTTCATGCTTCTTTTCTAACAACAACCGATTGTTCCATTTCTCAGAATCCATTTTCGATACCATCGATAGACATGCTGTTTTGCCGTGATGCGCAACATTTGCTGCAATGTTGGATTTCTAGTCTTCGCTTTCACGGCAAACACCTCCGCGATATCAATTAATAACTTCAAGTCATACTATGAGACGCGCACCGATATCGCCGAAGTCGCTCCCGCTCCGATAGTCATCCCACCTAGTCAATACTTTGAGGGCGCTGATGGACATTGGAGTACATTCAACATAAGGGTAGGCACTCCGGCGACAAGTGTTCGAGTGGTTGTCTCTACCAACTCGCAAACTACACTGGTTGTACTCCCTGGCGGCTGCACAACAAATGCAATCGACCCCGTCCCAGCAGGCTGTGCAAATGCTCGAGGTGGAACATTTAACAACACACTTTCCAAAACATGGACTGACCAAGGTGTATTTGGAATCAACGGCGCGAGCAACGGGTTCGAGGCGAATCTAGGATACAATTTTAATGCGGACTATGGCCTGGACACTTTAGGTCTGGGATATTCTGAAGGCGCAAATGGGCCTACTCTGAAGAACCAGACCATTGCAACATATGCAGTGGCTTCTCCATTATACACGTATGTTTCTCTCGATAGTCGTTGTCTTCGTTGACTTATTTGCAAAGTGGTATTTTCGGCTTAGGCACGCAACCAGTCATCTATCAAACATTTGGCAATATTTCAGTGCCCTCGTTCTTTCAAAGCTTGCGAAACCAGAATCTCATACCGAGCTTGAGCTGGAGTTATACAGCTGGAGCCAAGTACCGTAAGTGTCTCGATGCAAAAACGACAGCTAGCAACTAATATTTGATTAGGACTTAAAGCAGGCCAATTCGCGCAGCTCATATTTGGTGGATATGATGCATCTCGATACCAACCTAGCCCGGTAACATTTACTCTGAACGCAGATGTTACACGTGACTTGCTTGTCGGCGTTCAAGCAATAACCTTTCAAGAACAGACTACTACTTCACTATTACAAGATCCCATATACGCGTTTGTCGAATCGACAGATCCAAATATATGGCTCCCTCTGAGCGCATGTCGTCTCTTTGAAAAAGCATTCGGGCTGGTCTGGAACGAAACTGCCTCAATGTATTTTATAAACTCCACGCAATACACACTTCTTTCTGGTGCCAATCCTACAGTAACGTTCTCTCTTGCCAACACTATTTCTGGAGGCTCTGCCGTCAATATTCAACTCCCATTTGAGGCGTTTGCTCTTCAAGCATCATACCCATTTGTCGATAACACGACGTACTACTTTCCACTCAAGCGCGCCGCAAATGATACACAATACACACTTGGCCGCGTAATTCTTCAGGAATCTTATTTGACCGTAGACTACGATCGTGGCAATTTCTCCATAAACCAATGTACTTGGATCGACGGTGCAGCTTCCAATGTAATTGCCATCAAAGCTCCATCAAATGGGACATCAAACTCTGGTAATGAGACTGGCTCTTCACCAAACAAACCTTCCTCCAAATCTATATCAACTGGCGTGATAGCCGGTGTTGCAATCGGTGCCATCGCCCTTCTCATCATACCTCTTGTTATCTTCCTCCTCCTCCGCCGCAACAAACCCAAACGAGTCCGTGACTCCCAACTCATCGCTGATAGTCTCGCACTAACCAACATTCAAAATAATCACAGCGCCGAAGATGACAAAAAGTCCATCGCCCCTTCGGAACACAATTCCTTCGCTCCTATTGTCGACTTCCACTCCCCTGACCACCAAGACCATGTATTAAAACACACGCCGTATGTTTCTTCGGTTCTCCCTCAAAGCAAAGGTATATCACACACACCCAGCAGCGAATTAGATAGCACCGAAAGAGAAATCTACCAATTGAGTGGAGAGAGCAAGAAAGCCGAGTTAGGGAATACAGATACGGGATATAGATTTGAGCTTGCTGAAGAACAACTCCCAGTGGAACTATCGGGGGAGAGTATGAAGGTTGAAGAGTTGGTGTCGCCGACCTTGGGGGAGAAGGGGAGATTTGTGCAGTTAAAGGGATTGGAGAGTGGGAATACCAAAGCGGAAAGTAGGATTGAGAGGCAGGGGATAGGAGGGTATCGTGAAAGAGCGAGGAGTTGGGAAAATGAATGGCCGGAGACGCCGGAGACGGGGGTGGTTATGGGATATGGTCCTTCTGAGAGGGTTTCAAGTGGTAATAAATAGTACGGGTAGTAGGTAGGGGATCTGATATATTAAGGAGAAGAGATAGGGAATGTATGAGCTCCAGTCCGAGCTTGGATTCGTCGGATGCGGTGAGTAGGTATAAGAGGGGCTTTATATGATATACGCGGAGGAAAAGTCACTTTCATACTTGAGGGTTGGCATGTACATCGGGAAGACAGGTTTCCATATATTCTGAGTAGCATTTACTGGGACGATGAGAGTTTATTGTTTTCACACCAAGGATTTAATACACGATGGCCATAACAAAGTTTTAGTAGATTTAGCGCAGATAAGTTGTATCAATAGTTTCGAAATCGTAGTATGAAAATTCGACTACTCATTTCTATTCTGATATTTGGGGAAATCTTATTTAACAGTGCAATTCTTCATTATTCAATACCTGTAAACTTCTGCTTGAATAGCGAACTGCTGAGACCAGATAAGAACCCTTTGAAGTATCAAGCTCCAGAGAAGACACACTCGATGTGAGCTACTTTAATATATGGACACCAGGTTCATGTTTAGCTTGGCTACATATCGAGAATCTTGATCTCTGCTCCGCCCACCTCAGTAGATTCACTCTGTTTTCACGGCGCAAAACTTCATGATGGGCAGTCTCATGATGATCCGTTTGATAGATAGCTTTGTCGCAGATCTCAAGTGAAGGGCACATTATAAATGGATCCAGACAGGTTATTAGAACTAATAGAAGCTGCGCCGGGTCCATATTAAAAT
Organism: Myriosclerotinia scirpicola; assembly: GCA_002162505.1. Lineage (NCBI taxonomy): Eukaryota > Fungi > Ascomycota > Leotiomycetes > Helotiales > Sclerotiniaceae > Myriosclerotinia > Myriosclerotinia scirpicola. Next base: position 218,773 of record NGKG01000024.1, on the reverse strand, counting down.
TGCCTTCACGGGGAAATTCAACTTCTTGATAACTTTGTACTCTCCCTCACACTATGATAGCTTTCCATCGGGTGATGTCTCTCTCGAAGCCGATATTTTTAGAGCCCCTATGAAAGGCCTCATCGACATCAGCTATCACCTGAAGCTTCATGGAGCGCTATATTGATGACTAGACAGTAACTCGGGTATCCTTGGAAGAAGAGATAAATAAACTATAAAATGATTGGATATTATTGATTCGATTGATCGATTGAAACATCATGGAGCCCCCCTAAATTGGTCTATAAATTGGCTCGCCAAAGTTCTCCTTCTCCCAACTTCTCCACCCAACTGGCCATCAGACCCCGTAGCAGCGGCGGTATTCTCCCCTTCTAATCTCCTCCTCATTCCCTCAAACCCTTCACTCCTCTTCTTGGCTTGAACACCCACCATCCAACCCGGTAATCTCCATCTTGTAATAGCTGCGGGTAGCACATCGTTTCGCCAGCAATAACCAATAATCCAGCCCACCATAGCAGATATAATTGAGCCTGGGAATTGAGAAAGCCCGAGTTGGATGGCGGGGAGATATATGTACGATTTATCCGAGAACGTAACACCTACGAAATTCTCCTCGGTCATGGGTGCAGAGGTGGCTGCAACTTTGTATTTGTATTGGTGTGGAATAACGGCATGATATTGAGCCAAGATGGCGAATATAAGAGCTGTAGGCCCTGCAGGTAGATAGTTTATCGAGTAAAGTGAAAGGGGTCGTAAAAGGACGAGTAGCATTGGCGATATTATCGAAGTGAAACAGAAAGATAGCAGCAGAAAAGACTGGAAGTCATTCTAAGCAAATGTACATGGCAGGGCGGGGATTTAATCACTCACGGCAAATCTACGAGATCCCCATAATCTTTCCACCACTCTCATATTATAGTACGTGATGGCGCCAAAGAAAACTTCCGTCGAATTGGTAAAACACAACTGATAAGCCAACATGCGCCATAACTGATGGTATCGTAGCAGATGAGGATCTGCTTGTATGTAGAAAAAATGCTTTGAATCTGTAATGCTGGCGAGGATAGAGGCTGCGATTACCCCGTATACAAGGCTGCGCGTTACCGGCACATCTGTGAATCCAGTGGAGAGCATATCGATGTGTAGATTGGCGACTCGAAATTATGTATAACAGTCCACTCAGAGCTCTGCTTCTGTCGGGATTTGGGTCAATATATATTGGTTTCGAATAACACGTGGCTAAAGTATGAGAGTGCCAGATTCGCTTTTTCAGCCTTATGGTGATGATGGAAGTGCAGGTGGTTCTTTTGCAGTACTAGGTATTCACTACAGGGATGGCATGGTACGCTAATGAGACTATTGCTTACTAAACAGATGCTAACCTTCATATCTATTTTTAACCGAGTTGCATGCATACGCCACTTCTAACAACCAACGAACTTAGTAATTGATAGAGCGAGTCATGATTATATTATATAGCCTTGAGATATGTCAAGTGTATTAGTATGTATACTCATGTATGACAGATAGCCCGAGTCTATGAGCTTTCTAGATCTTACTACAGCCCACTACAGCACCACAGACCATTACGATATAGTGATTGAACTAGGTATGTATTGCTATTCTCAAAAGAATGAAATTTGGCGTCTATAGATGAGTTACTCCTTCAACTTCGTCTCTTAAGCTTGCTATCCATAGCGAGTAGTGGGTCCAGTACATGTAATTAAGTTGCTTTTGACAATAGGCAACGAAAATGGTTTTTACAAGTATCCATGATAGGTTTGGTGTACTCACAGTTATACAGGTTGGTTAAACGATGTTCAAGCCACAAGCCACAAGGCTAAAGAGTGAAAAGAGAATAGAGTAAATGATGAGCTCCCTATCAGAACATATCAAATAGTTTTGAGTGATGAAGGATAGAGAACGCTCAATTGTAAATGCAGAAAGTAGCTGTATATGCCTCACAATTCACCTGTAAGACGGTGCACTAAGGCAAGTTTAAGTCCAAGTGGATCATATCTTCGTTTTTTTGTTCATTAAATTTACCGCAATGATGTTTTGATCTATCCGGTTCAAGAAATGGCATCGGCACCCTTCAAATGCTCGATTAGGTCCTTGATAATATCCCCAGTACCTTTTATTCCCCACCAAACGCGAGCTCACTCCTAATAAAACTTCCTATCCATTCCACTTTCCCTCGATGTTTATTCAAAGCCGCAAGACCATCAATCCTATAATGAGAATTTCTCATTGCAAGCAGACAAATCATCGTAAAACCAGACTTTAGAATAACCAGAAAGGTCTACGTGTTCATCTGAATTATTCCCAACAATCTAGATCGCCATCACCGCCAAACATAAAAGCGCGTGCAAAAGACTCCATTCCCTCAGAAAACCTGAGTTGTGTTTCTGTGCGCTTTCTCTTGTTCGTACCCGAAGTTTGTGAAGTCGGGTCCGAATCTGGAGCTGGGACCTTGAGAGCTTTCGTGCGACTATTGCTCTTCCTGTCGGATTTGGATGGCGTTACCTGTGCGAGATGAACTAGGGAGTCCTCGGCTTCGCCTTCAGATTTGCGGCATGTATCAAGACGACTGGCGGTTCTCTTTGGAACTGAAGTTGTAGTTGTAGCGTCAAGAGCTTTACCAACCCGGGAAGTTGGTATGAGTTCTTTGCTATTGCTTGTTGATGGATCACCATCTTTCTCTTGAGTTTTCTTCGGTGTTTCTTCCGCCGCAGGTGACATATGCTTCAAATATTTCGCCGCTCCCTTCCATTTGGGTTTCTCTCCTGGAAATGCATCCAACTCATCGGCAACTGCGATCGCATTAGTATCAACCATAATTTTCAAATAAGGATTACTAACAAAGCGTCTCCCAGGTCCATCGTTCCGCCATCCAATATCTCTCTCCATCCGGAATGTTCTTATATGTACTCAGCTCAACCCGATCATGACTTTCAGACAGGATGTCGAGGACTTGTTGTTTGACATAGCCGTAACTTATGGCTTTGGAGAGCATTGCTTCATATATGATTTTGTAGACTTCCATTTTGATAGATCGATGGTCGGTCTACAAAGCTGTGCTTGCAAGGTTTGGGTTATTCAATAGAAGTTGAGGGATTTAACGGTCGAGCAAAAGTATGATGCGAACCTCGGACTATTGATTCACTCTTGAGCGAAAAATATATGAAATTCCACATGTTTCAATGGAAAATATATTAAAGCTGAGATGAGAACCGTCGCTAATTCTCGTTTCGAACTTCTACTCCCCCAAAATTAAAGGAACAATTATGGCCAAAAACCAGTGTCGTTACACACCTCGAGACGCCTGTGAAAATCACTATGAGGTGGGACTTCAATATATGACTGGGCCTTTCGAAATGGGAGTTATGGACTATCGCGAGTCAAACACCCCCCTCACCTGTAGGTGGTTACAGCGCAGTGGTCGACTAACTGCGCCAAGGTCGTGGTGGGCGACAATGGAGTGTTTGGTGGAGGAAATGAGGACGGGCGGGTGTATACCAATTTTTTCAACTCACGTCTATCTCTTCCCATGAAAGAGAAATAGATGGGACTAGAAGACTCAACCGTTCAACTAAAACGAAAGATACAGCCCTTTTTTTCATCTCAGGGTGGGAGGAAAAGCCCAACCTGAAGATGCACTTTGAGGAGCACTCGGCATGATACTCTCTCCCGCTCCAATCACTAAATCTGAGCACTGCTCTTCGGCTTGGCTTGTTTGTAGACGAAATGCTTCTAGTATCGTCATCTACTTCAAGGTTATCACCTAGACAAAAACGATCGAAATTTTGGCTGAAGTATTTGTATTCGGCCAGTGCCAAATTACACGCTGAAACCATTAATATGATAGCTTAATCATACCACCGATCCTGTTCCTCGCAAAAGCTCAACAGAATTGCTAATAAAATACTCAGCAATAAGTCTGCTCAAAAACGCTTTCGGTCCAAAATAGTACCATGTCCAGACTCCAGACCTTGAACGAAACCTTTGCAATTTCCAAGCCCCATGCAATCCTATTCACATAAACTGCCGCAGCTTATGAATGTATGGCAGGATCATAGCTGCAATCACCAAGCCCCATGAAATCCTATTCGCACGAACCGCCGCACCTTGTGAATGTATGGGAGAACCAGGACTACATTTTCCGACATCCTTCTGACAATTTGCCTTCTTTGGATGAAGGGACGGTCGAATTCCCGGAAAATCGTCTGTTTTGCCGTTAACTGCAATTTGACCACAGCAATCAACAAGTTATCCCGTCCACAGTCCACAAAACCAGCAAAGTAAAGTTTTCGCAATGTGGGAATAACTTACACATAGCGTGCCAAGCACCCTTTTCTGTCATCCATAACCTTGCATCCTCTGACATAGCGTCCGCGAAAGCCGGCTCGGAAAAGCGGGCCCATAGGCGGCGAATGTTTTGGTCGACTCGCTCTTGGGTAGCTCTGCAGCTTTCATCGAGGGCTTTGATCAAGAGCAGGGAGTAGACGGATTTGTAGGTTGTTGTTTCCGTTGCGAGCGGGTGGTCGGGTTGGAATCTTGAGCTCATGATTGTTGGATGGTGTTTATTGACGAGGAAGGTTGAAGTTATTGGTTTGATGGTTCTTGGATGGTATTGATATTGAGTAAGACTGTTTGAAGTTGCTAGATTGATAATTGCTGGATGAGATTGAGAATGAGGAGGAAGATTGGAAATTGTTTTACGAAGAATTTCACAAGGGAAAGTACATGATAGATGCGGCTGCACCTACCTAGGTATGCATGCAACCCACGTTCTTTCCCTACTGAATTGATAAAGGTTCGAATAGATGCCTTGATCTTCAGCCGAATGAGATAAACTGCACATACTAAGATCTTACAAGAAATCCACAATTCCGCCATGAAAATCCCATCTCACTACCAGTATTATTCAAATGGACATACTATTTTCCGAAGGAAATAATTGCACCAAGGTAATAAAATGGCAATATCCACCCTAGGAAAGGGATGACACTAAGCCAACAGAACCGAAGCGAGGTCACCAACACCAACCAAGCAAGGCAAAAAAAATGCACCCTTCCTAACCTCACCTCACCTCACCCAACCTCCTGGCCTCACCAAATACGGACGAACCCAGGAAATTGCACTCAAAAATTGGAAATGCACCATGCGTCAATAGTATCAATGAAAGCAAAAGAATGAATATTAAAAACTATTTGTAGATAGAAGTTATGATAAGTGGATTCGAAAACAAATAAGAAATAGATCCCAAGAAATTTGCACATTCGAACCAATCAATCCAAGCCCATGCCCATGCCCACCCCGAAAGAAAATAAAAGGTTCCAATTGGACTTTTTTTTTAACAAGTAATGATAGTAAAACATTTTTGGTATTAGGATTTCACGGATGCGCTTTCGTCGAGGTGTTCGAAGTTGTAGCCGTTGGAATGTCCGACATCGACTCCAGATGCAACGCCATTGATCTCATTGTTGTGCTGCCATTCGGATTGTCCCAATTGATCGTGTTGTTGCTGCTGCTGTTGATGGTGATTATGATGAGATTGGTGTTGATGTTGTTCATGCGTATCGTGATCGTGATCGTGGTTGTGAGGTTCGAATTGCTCTTTCGTCATGGTATCCTCATGTTCATTAACATCCTCTGCAACAACGTCCCCTTCCAGCTGTGCCCCAACCCCAGAAACATCAACCCCAGCATCCCCAACAACTATCCTACCCACAGCCTCAACATTGTCCCCAAAATCCACGGCATTTCTCCTAGCCTGTGCCTGTGCCTGCGCCTCTTCTTCGGCAGTTGCTTGCTCAATCCACGGTAACAATTTCGACTCAATGTTACTCTCAATATAGCCATTCCCATTCTGTTTACTCGGACTGCTACTCATCACCACATCCGACCAAGGCAGCTCATTCGCATGCTTACCCGTTACATTATCCCTCCCATTAACGTGGACACCATTCACATCAACCTCATCTCCATTCCATGACGCCTGTGTCTGTTTTTGCTCTTGCGCATCGTTCGTCCACGCAAGTTTATTTGTAGGTTCGATTTGCGTACTAGTATCTGGCCACGCTAATCCCTTATTTTCCTCACTGTGTTCCCAAGGCGTACTAGCTGGCACGGAGTAATTTGCCCATGCTGGATCTGCGTCAAATGATTCATTGGCATCAACAGTATTGGCAGATAAATGTCCGTAATAATGACCATTTGCATCCCCGTAAGCTCCAATATTAACCCCCGCTGGATTACTGAAGAAACCATCCATTTGATTCGTAGGATCGGTTTCATTTACGAGTGTAGATTCGCTATCCACAGTTGCATGGGATACAAAACTGATGTTCTCGTTGGACATATTGAAATGTTCAGTAGGGTATGTATAGCCTGGTGCATCAAATGGGGATTGAAGACCAGCTGTATGTGGAGGGGTAGCAAGGCCTTGAACAAAAGTGTCGAGAATGTTGGGTTGCTGCAGGTGAAGAGGTGATTCGGGCCAGGCATTGTAATGTTCGAGATTTGTAAGGCCATGGTTGTTGGGGTGCGGTGGCGGTGACATGCACATGTGGCGTGGTGGAGCTGGATCTACATAGCGCCAAGTGGTATCGTTTCCTTCTCCGCTGCGAGATTTATGGAATGTCCATATGAGAATGGCTCGTCGGATGAACGGCATTCGAGCGCCAGCCGAAGACTGTAATTCTTGATACATTGAGATTTGATCAACATACTCTCGAATGGAGTTTGTAGGACGAATTAAACCATCTCCCCCATATGATTGTGGAAGACGCTTCTTTTCGATTTCAAAATGAAGGTTCATGAGCTGTGTAAATGTGTATGCCCAAGTCTCGGCAGGTATAGCGACTTTGATCCGAGTTTCGCTGTCAGTCCTCCCAAGGACTGTCACGGGTAATGCCGTGCCTTCTAAGACGGGATCTCTGCTAGGGTCCCCGTAGAGCTCTGCAGGTTTAATTAAGCTCGTCACAGATTGCCAATCAAATCCAGCAAACTCTATGCTTGGGATAGACATCTCTAAGCGAGTCAATAGCTCACTATTATCCGGGGCATGAGTTTTCATCAAATCCAATGACACATCCATATGAATGATATCACAATTCAAATCGTTGATAGAGTGTAGTTGTGCCAAGTGAGGAAACTTTTGTCGCCAGTGTACTATTGACTCAAGGCTTCCGCGCGGTTGTGATGATGACAATCCCGAGTATCTATGGAGTACTAGGCCATCTCGCCGAAGATCTTGTTCGGTCTTCATGACGCCATTTCGTTCATTTGGTACAGCGAAAGGTGTCATCAGTAGCCAGAATGCAGCAGGCTTCATAGGATGGTGGTTGCTGAGTATTATCTGGTTCAGACCCTCATATTGATCATGACGTCTGCTAGGAAGCCGGCCTTGGGAGAGGGCTATGAGTGTTGGGTCCTTCTTGAACGAATCTTCGAAACCATTTTTGGGGCCTTTATTCGGAGGGAAAAGGCGCTGGACTTGAAATCCATTAGTTACACTTCCAATTTCTCGTGGTAGATTTCTTACATAGTGCAGGGTGAGGGGTTAGAAACCCTTTTAAAACTTGAATGTGACTAGAGACTTGCTTTCTCGTGCGCATCATAGTAGGATCGGGACGTTGACCAGGAGGAAGTGTATTCTTGTATGCAATCCAAAGATATTCCTTGATAAGCTCATTTCTACCATGAGGTTTGCCCTTGAAAGAAAACTTTCGCCTTCCCATTCGAGGAATAGCAAGGAGAGCTTGAGGTTTGTTAGTCCAGCTTCCATTGTGATGATACTTGATTTATACGAACCATCAAGAAACGCATCCTCCAGAACTACCGGCCACTTCGAATCAGCTGACTGGTTTCCGTCTCGAGTCGCCCGAGCTCGATAAGCTTGATACTGAGGCGAATCAACTATTGGATTGCGATTACTATGTCTGTTGAAACGTTGTTGTCGATTGTGCCGTTTACGAAGTTCCAGCGTATTGCCAACAGGTGGACGGAGAGGTTGTGATGGTAGAGTAGGCATAGAATACATTGACCTTTCTTGACCCCTCATGGGGTGTCTCTTATTATCATGATATATATTTGCCGACGCCAGCTCGTGAAGCTGAGCGTTACCCGCAGAATCCGAAAGAGGCCCCTTGAGCCTTGACAGACCACTGGATTCTTCCAGCTGAAGCTGGTGCGATGGATATACTGATGGCAAAATATTCCGGGGATCTTCCATCGACTAGATGGTACAATCTGGGGTTTGAGAATGCTTCGAAGGGTTCGAAATTCCAGTCAGCGTCGCGTTTACACCCAAATTCGAGGTAGGCTGTGCAAGAGAAATGTGTTTGCGGTCGACGAAGAATCGGGATTGCAGTGAAAAATGTTTGGAGGAATGGCAGCAGAATGAAGTTGCACGAGGGAATGTCACCAGATTAAGAATGAAGTAGGAAGGCCGTGGCAGCTTATTAAGAAAGCAAAGTAATTGAATATATATGGCTAGGATGCAGGGCTGTTTCGATGGGGATCAGCCAGATCTACCTTCATTGACAGCCCAGGTAAACGTTTGCAAACGCCACAAAGCTTACAGAGCTCAAAGACTAAAATAGCCCCACCTCTGATCTCACCGACGTAAGGAAATCAGGTTGCGGGGAAAGTGCACAACAACGTGAGGAATGCTTCATTTGCGCGAGCATGTAATTTCATCTCCATTCTCCCAAGGCATATGAGTATGAATTTGATGAATAGTCCACGACTCCACGCACAGTAGCAATTAGAAAAGTAAATAATAATCATATACGATGGTATCACAACCTTCTCTTTGTATGGCGCCTATCAAGGGAGAAATGAAAAAAATGATGATAGCAAAATCATATTCAAATATCTTTTAACTTACCACAACAAATAATCCCTATCGTGCAGGATTGCGGTCCAAACCAATAATTGAATTTGAAAAAATAATTTCCCTTCCATTCAAGTGTAAAAGGGTTTCCATCGAGGGTTTCCATCGAGGGTTTCCATCGAGGGTTATCTGTGCAGGGGTGCCTTTGAATTGTTTTGTGTATAGCTTCGGCAAGGGACATGGACGCTTGCCATTTTGCGAACAATATATTATAATCCAGGGAATTTGATCTTAGTAGAATATGCGAATTATTGATAAATACCTACAGTAAGTTTCCTCAATCCATATCCGCATCGTTGCCTTCAATATTGAATTTCTTACGACCTCCTCCAGTAAGATTTTGCAAAGCAACTTTATTGACTTGTGATCCGACTTTCTTTTGCATTTTTTCAATCTCTTCTTCTGCATCAAGTGTTTCTTCGGAAGCAAAGTCGATGACCAGGCGACGGCCAAGAAGATGGGTATCCTTCAGAGCCTCTAGTGCATTCTCCGCTTCACGAGCCGTAATGAAGTCTGCAAAAGCGAAACCACGTGTTGAATGATCGAATTTCTTGGGCATGCGCACTGATCGGAGCTGTCCATATGTTCCGAATAGTTTTCGAATATCAGATTTGGAAGCTTCGAACGGTAAATTCTTAACGATGAGTTTCGTGCGTTTGCCTGCCAATTTCTTAGCTCTGTCCTCTTTTCTCTTTTCCTCGGCAGCATCGGCTCCTTTGTGAGACGCCTTAACCAGCAATTTGTGATTATCAAGTGTGTATCCATCCATCGCTTTGATTGCCGCCTGTGCTTGGGATTTGGTCCTAAACTCTATGAAGCCAAAACCCATACTAAGAACTTGGCCAGGTTTCTTAGGATCCGTCTTCGTGTTAACGCGTGCCGATAAAAAGCCATCAAGGGGCTTGAAAATGTCCGTGAGACGTTGACTGGTCGTTACGAAGTTAAGATTACGGACGAATAAGGTACTTGTATCCACATTTTCAGCGCCACTTTCTCTTTCGAGTAGATCAGATGTTGAGAATTTTGGATCTGCTGCTTTATCCGCATTCCTAGCACCTGTCGCCACTGGTTGAGCAGGTGCAGGACCAGTGAAGAGGTCCTTGGGTGCCTTTTCGAGGAAAAGCACTGTATCCTTCATACGTCGATATGCGAGGCTTGCAAATGCTGCTCTTGCGTGTGTCGGTTGCGCAAACTCAACGATTGCGATCGTACCAGTCGGAGGCATAAGAACACGAATAACCTGGCCAAAATCTTCGAACATCTTCCGAAGCTCTTCTAGAGTCATACCATAGGTGAAGTTTTTGACCAATATGGCAGTGTCTCCTCGCTCGCGGTTCTTGAACGCATCAAGATCGACTCCATTGTTTGCGAAGTACGATTTGGTTTCTTGGATGACTGAAGTCTCAGCGATGGCTTGCTTAACTCCAGCGTCTGCCGAAGTTGGGTCAAGAAGTTCGGATTTCGATACTCCCAAACGTTCAGCTACCGATGAATTAACAGCATCCTGATTCATATACAAAGAGTTCCAATTGAAAGTGTTTGAGGATGAATCAGCCTTCTTCTTGAGCAGTCTTTGCTTCTTCAAGGGAAGCTTTGCTATCGCAAACTCATCTAGCTTGTTATCTCGTTTAGCTGCAGCAGGTAATATGTGCAATAATCTTCCTTGGAAAGGTTCGCCGTCTATATTATGAAATGCTTCAGCAGCAGCATTTGGGTCCGTATATTGCACTAGAACAAAACCCTTGCTGGTACCTTTTGTGTCCACCGGTAAGTGTATCTAGATTTTTGGTCAGCGAGCTACACTGGAGCCAATCAAACAGAAATAAAAAGTGCTCAAAGCTCTCAGAAAATACGAAGCATCTACTAAAATATTCGTCCAGTTCACATCACATGCTTTTAAGCATAAGCTGTCCCTATCTGGATATTCATCATAAAGCTGGAAGGAAATAAAATATGCGAGCATGCTTCGTTGCTTACCTCTTCTAAAGCTCCGTAATGTTCGAAATGCTTCCGCAGATCATCTTCCGTGGCGCTGTATGGCAAGTTTCGCACGAATAGTCTTCCACTGGCTTTGATCTGTTCAACTACCGTATCTATTTCGGAAGGTGAAGTCTCCGCCTCTTCTCCCATAGGTTCTGCTTCTTCGTCGACAGCCATATCTTCAACTGCTGCATTAGGCTCTGCTTCTTTCGCGACCACTTCTTCGACATCCTTGACGTCAAGATTTTGGGTTTTAGGAATGATATCTTCCGGGTCCATTATATCTAACAATCGACTCGTATGACTCCTCAGCCAATCATCATCTGTGGCTTCGACATTATTGGAAGGTGTATCAACCATCACCTCATCCGCGGGGCTCGCGTTATCAGCAACAATTCTTGATGCAACAGGTGCAGCAGGTGCTTGTGGTTCGACTGGCTTCGCAGGAGCCTTCTTAACCTTACTCGGTACAGATTGATACTCGTCATCGCTTTCTCCCTCTGGTACTTCAATGGCTTGTAACTTTGTTGGTGGCTCTTCCATATCATCATCCATAGTCCCGGCTTTCCACATATTCGAGTTCGACTTCGAGGCCGGTTGCATTACCTCCATGAACTCCTGTAATTTTGGATCTGCAACATCGACATCACTTCGCTTTCTCTTCATTCCAGTGATCAGAGTTTCAGAAGCTTTTGCATCAGCCTCCTGCTTGAGCTGACGTAGCTTATTATTTTCTCGTTCTTGTTCACGCTGTGCTTTTCTCGATATAGGTAGGGTTGAATCTGATATCTTCAATGGTATTAGTATAAACATCCCTAGCACTTGAATTTTTAGGATTACTGACAGGTCTAGCAATCTCCACACCAATTTTCGACATCCTTACAAATGACTTGTTGAAGTATTTGACTGCCTTTGCGGCTTCTTCTGGTGTTTTATATCCAACGTAACCAATTCTTCGGTGAGAAATCAATTTTGCATCAGTGATTTCTTGCTTCGCGCTAAAATGAGTTTTGAATTCATCTTCGGTGATATTTGGAGGAAGTCCCTTGATGAATATACGTGAAGAAGCCATGTTGAATTGTAGATAGTGTAGATAGTGTAGATAGTGTAGATATTGTAGATAGTTTTGTATAAACCTATTTTATCAGTGCATTAGTTTGATGTGATTAAGTTATGGCGGCGAAAAGAACCTGGAATACTTTTTGAATGTTGTGAAGTGAAGGTGTGAAGTGAAGTTGTGAAGTTGAAATTGTTCGATCATCAAATAATTTTTTCGCGGAAAGATCTACTCTAGCATATTTTTCCTTTTAGTCTCAAGCTTAAAATCTGGGGTGCTATATTATAGTCCGTGCGTCAATCCCGATTGAGAAAACTCCGCAGCGGAAATCTACCTGGACATGCATGCATTTCGATAGGGAAAATATATAAAAACAGGTAACTTCCCCAGAATAAGAATTACCTAGTAGTTTATATTGAATTATATGTATATATATATACTATATCCAATGAGTATGTACAACTATTTTCTTCGCGAATCATTAAGTAGTACCAAATCTACATACCGTCCGACGGTCCTAGTAGTTGTCTACCCAAATCCTATCTACCTAATATGCACTGTACAACTTCGGCTAAACTATCAGCCTTTCTCTCTTCCTCCTTTCTCCACAACGCGCGATTATTATTATTCCAGAACAATCCCATATTTCGTTAACTCTACGAACACCCATTACACATCTACAATTCCAATACGCATACTATCTAAATAAACAAAATGGCAACTGCACAACAACCACAACAGCAGGAAGAGATCCTGACAGGTATGTATAAGTCTCCATCTTCCAAGAACCTCTCTTCAGCTGCCCGAAGCTCTCCGTTCTATAGAATCTGGTAGCTAACTATGATTTGTTGCAGCTCAGATTAAGTCAGTCGATATGGTGGGTTGATAATACTCTGTGCGATCATCTGCGGCGGCAACTAAATTCTTTAATAGAGCGACGACATGTCAGATGAGGCTATTGAAACTTGTATGTCGAAACTCCCACAATCGATGCGATACCAGCAGCCTACGATGGAGGCGGAATGAATATGTTTGTGAGATACTGATGACGTAAATAGGCAGACAGGCTATGGCCAAACATTCTGTTGAGAAGGTAGATACTCTACTCCCCTTACTAGTCTTGTTTGACCTCCTTTTCGCATACTAATATAATTTGCCATAGGATATCGCACAATATATCAAAAAAGCTGTACGTACCTACAGTTTGCGCCAATAAACTAAATAAAGGATGAGGTGCTAAAGAGGGAATAGTTTGATGAGAAGAGAGGTCCAACGTGGCATTGTATCGTGGGTCGGAACTTTGGGTCTTTCGTCACTCATGGTAGTTCCCCCCCTTAAGCAGCGGTTATCTTGTACCCCTGTCTGACGTTCTCGCAGAAACCAAGCACTTCATCTACTTCTACCTCGGTCATTGCGCGATCCTTCTCTTCAAGACTCAATAAATGTTTCATTGCCACCCGTAGACGGCACGAATCACTCTCACTCATCGGACGAAGGCTTAATTGTAACAACGGAGGGGGTATGGAGAGAGGGCAACCGATAATGAGTTGAAGTGGTGTTTAGGAAAATGACACTGCAATTGGCCTGGCGTTTTTCGATTCTCAAGCAGTTTATGATATCAGGAAAAATTGAACTACATTTCTTTATCAATTAAATGCACAGTTTGCAACCTTTATGTCCATAACGCTTGAAAAAAAGTGCATTTGGGGCGCAAAAGCCTTCAAGCGCTTCAAGCGATTTACGGAACCCAGCACTATCCGAGCAAGCCCCTTTCCGTCACTACTTCTGTTTCCACTTTTCAATTTTAGTCTTCCCATTTACAAAATTTCCAGCCATTCAGGACCAGGGAATTTCTCTCAAACAAGCGCTGTACATTTGCTTGATTCCCTTTGATACAGGCCAATCCGGGCTCTAAAACTTATACCCTTGTATTCCTTTGCTCCCAAGAACCTTCGGAATCGGTAGGGTTGAATCATCGCTAGCTTTTATAATAATTGGGTTCCAAACTTTCCATTCTCTAAGTGGAAAGTAGAGGAAAGCATAGTGTATGATTGACCGGAGCATAACACCTAGAATTCATCATGCGCCGCGTGCCTTCTTTCTGGGACTTGTATTGTATTTACTTTTAGACGGGCAAATAATCCCAAGGCCATGGAATCTCTTGGGCACTTTATACATTGTGCTATATCTATTTCCTAAGACTTTGTTTATGTTTAGTTACTTATCCGAGCGACCTCAATTCCTTCGGACCCTTTCCCCTTGACCAGTTTAACCTGATTACTCTTACAAGTTTACAACTCTCCTCTCCCTCCCCCAGTCCCCAAAACCCTCAGAAGTAGATACTGATCTTAGCTCTATCTCTCCTCTCCCCTCCCCTCC
>NGKG01000024.1:188790-202918 GCA_002162505.1 Myriosclerotinia scirpicola | reverse complement strand
CCCCCCTTCCATCTCACTATCCCCCCTTCCATCTCCCCTATCCCCTTTCTCTATCCCCTCTCACTATCCCCTCTTCCATCTCCCCCCTTCCATCTCCCTATCCCTTCTCACTATCCCTCCTTCCATCTCACTATCCCCTCTCACTATTCCCGACAAGGACTACCTAGGCGAACTACCTACCTAGACAAGCCAGGTGAGTTAGACAAGCTACGTAAGCTACTAGCTAGGTAGGCTAGGTAGGATTGTACTACCTATGCTGTATGCTGAGTATGCTGCATGCTTACGCATCAGTAATACCTAGTACCTACCTACCTAAGTATTACTCAACCCCACTCCACCCCGCCAAGCTTTACCTCCAACAACGAGTCAACTTCAACTACATTCCTTTGTATTCTTTTGTATTTTATTATCAAGCAAATTTTCCATCATATCCCAACACACCGCATCACATAAGCATTCACATGCAAAATCTAAATCATCATCATAGATTGTAAAATCTTATTGTGTATTCATCATCTGCTTTTAAGGAATTTCATCCGGAAATCCCATCTCTCTTTTCTCTCTCTCTTCTACCAATTGCAATTCATCCCCATAACCATCTGTCTCTTCGTCTTTCATCTCATCTCATCTCCATCTTCAATATGTCCACCCATATGTGCAGTAACTAGGTAAGTTCCAATTATCCCCCAGTCCAATCATTCAAAGTATTCAATTATCCATTCCCTCGTCCTAATCCCAGTCCCAGTCCCAAAGCCAGGCAAAACCAAATAAAACTCAGTATATCCGCATTTCGCATCCAGGCATATCCATAAACCAGGTACCCTGAAACTCCTTTTATAATTCAAAGGAGAATTTAAAAAAAAGAAAAATATGACGCCGATTCCGTCCCTGTCCCGATCCCAAAGGGTATTTAGTTGAAGCTCCGTCCATGGAGAAAAATCTCAGATTTTGTAAAAGAAGAAAGCAAAAGGAAATGGTAGCTGAGAAATAGAAAGTGTTCGGTTTTGCCTGCCGTGGTGAATGCCCGTGTAACTCCATATGCAGAAAAGTAGAAGAAAAGCTGTAGAGTCTATAGCTCCAGCTGTGATTTGTGGTGTAGTTGCAGATGAAAGAAAGATATTACAGCCAAAACTGCCGTCGAATGTTGGGATTTGATATGTAGTGTGTAATGTGTAATGTGTAATGTGTATGTGTATGTGTATGTGTAATGTGTGGCGAGGTGCAACATGCAATAGCTGGTGTTGCGATATAGGGAGGTGGTTCATGACTTTGCCAATCCAGTTGTGTATGGCAAGAAGATGAGTGAAAAATTATTTATTCTTCGACAATGCCCTCCAAAATTTGTCTCTTCAAATCGGTCAAGCGCTCATGCATATCCAACAATTTCTCTTCCTCGGTGGGATTCTTGACTTTCGATACTGCCAATTCGTTGTGGAGCTTTAGATAGATAGGGTAGAATGTTTTGTAGTTTTGAGCGAGGTCCAATACATCAGGTCTCAAGTAGCGGGTGCTACCTGTGGAAGAGACAGACGAGGCAACACTGGACGATTTTTGGTGACGTTTTTGAATGGGTGATCGATTGTTACGGGTATTGGACAAGGTGTGGTGGTTAGCAGGAGAGGCAGAAGACGATGATCGATCACCAGAAGACGTGTTGTCGAAGTCCGAGGCATTTGTTGGTGGTGAGGAAGCTAAAGGTGAAGATTTCTGAGGCGAATTCGCTTTTCCTTTAAAGGAATTTGAAGATGAAGTCGTAGAATTTGAACTTGGACGGGAAGATTGACTAGCATCCGAGACTCGATGCGAACCGGTATTCTCCTTCTTTGTCTTCTTACTCAAAGGCAAGTTCGAATCGCTAGAGTCCACCATTTCCTCGTCGCGAAGGCGTTTGTTGTTGGCTTTTTTGATTGGTGCCTTGGTAACTTGAGCTTTCTTCACCGGGATATCCTCGTCGTCGGATTCACTAACAAATTGGGAGGATAATTGCTTTGTCGCGGCTGCTTTTGGCTTTTCGGCTTCTTTCTTTGCGGGCTTTGGCTTCGAGGTAGTTGCTGCTGCTTTGGCGGGCTTCTTGGAAAGTAATCTCTTGGCCTGTGCTTCTTTCTCGCTGGGCTTTTTGGGCTTGGTTGTGGGAGGTCCTGAAGCTGATCTGACCATAGCTTCACCCTTAACCTTCGAAACGACTTTATCACCAAACATATCCTCCTCGTCGCCAGAGTCTCGGTTCTTCGATCCGTTGGATTTTGGTTTCGAAACAGGGCCATTGGCGATTTGAGCTTGTAGCTTGCTAAGGGATTTTCCGGTACCTCGCTCTGCTTTGGGCAAGAGCTTTTCCCACTCAGGTTCCGATAAACCCAACCTCATCTTGTCAAAATGTTTAACGGCATTGTCGATTGCCCGTTGGCGCTCAGCGTTACTTTCATAGTTGTAGTTGAATACGTCAAGCTCTTTGTAGTAAACTTTTCGAAGCTCCCACTTTCCGGTCGAGTTATTGAGGTCCCCCACCTTTGCAATTGCCTGCTTCAGGTCATCTTTCGGACCAGGAATTCGACTGCTAAGTTCCTCTTCAGACATTGGTTCAAGGGCGAGTAGGTGAACTACTGGCTTCCTACTGCTCTTTGCATGTTCGGCTTGTTGCTGGGAAAGAGACTTTGTTGCACCTAGAGCAGGACTTCCCACCCCAGAAAGGGCGGGGCTGACTGGCATCGACTTGGTGGCATCGCTTCCAAGCCCCTTGTTCAAAAACTTTGACTTATTTGTAGCCTTTCCAGCTCCTCGTTTACCTGGTACTGGTAGTGCTTGACTGATAATTTTCGTCCTATTGAAATTAGTTTCCAGGTCCAATTGCAATAATCTAGTGCCTACTCACGTATTGACGTCTTTCTTCGCTTGAGCCGTAGCCATGGACTCCCTTAAATTGTCCAATGCAGTGTCCCCTCTCACCGTTGCGGGAGCAGCTTTCTTACTGGCCTTGAGATTGTCCGTTTTATAGCGCGGTTGCGCTCCTGGTCCACAGAGTTTCTTGCTGGCGAGCTTCATTTCATTGAGCGTCAGTGGTTTCGACATGTTTGCGTTATTCGAGTTCGTATCTTGGGAATTCGCAGTTTGGAATACTTCGTATGGAAATTGGTCGTGGTAGACAGAAAGGTTGTGGGATTTGTTGCCATATATTAAATTCTGGTTTGCACAATAGGAAATCAATTAGCAATTGTTTCCATTTAGACCCCCAAGCGAATTGTTGTTGCTATTGTCCTCAATAGTGAACAATTATTGCCATACATGATGCCGTACTTCGGAGAAGTTCGGCTACCCAAAAGTGAATGAAGTCATGAGGGAGGGGCGGGATATCTTACGGGACTTGCACCCAACGATAATTCTATTGATTTTCCATTCTGAGCAGATTTGATCATGTCCTCTAGCATTTCATCGCTCAAAAACAAACCGATGGCAGGTGTAATATTTGTAGCGGACTTGTTGGAGGGAGGGTTGCTCTCCAGCTTCAAGCCGGCTTGAGGAATATCTAACGAAGGAGGCATTTTGAGTATATTAACGAGAACGACGACTCGGTTCGAGAAGGGTGGTGGTAGAGGATGAGATTGTATTGTTCGTAGGATTGTAAAATTGGTAGAAGATGGTGTGGTGTATCTGAGTTCGTTCTTCTGGCTCTGGCCAGGGATCGGATTTAGATGACGTTCAGCATGAAGTTGAATCACAAACCCATATACCAGTAGAAAGGTGAATGATTAGTATGATGGTGATGATGATGATGATAGTATTGGTATTGGTATTGGTATTGGTCTATTAAATTTTGACCACTTGTGAATCTTTTAGTAAGTAGGTACTAGGTAATTTTAGAATGAATGATTTCAAACCGAATCACATTCAGTATAGAATAATAACAATTATTTTGTATGAATGATTCACTCTCACAATCAATTAAGTGATGAAGGTAGAAGGAAGAGTGAGTTGAAGTTCTCAGGAACCTATGAGTCTCTCTCTAGGTAGTCTCGCTCTCGCTCGCTCTAGGTAGGTACGGTAAGGAAGTTCGGACAGGCCTTTGTGTTGGAGAACCTTAGCACCACTTATTACTAACTTACTTACTTACTAACTAACTTTACCTACAGTTTACCTAGTACCTAACTAGGTAGTAGGTTAGTAGGTACCTAGTACTTCGTAGAGTGCTTGCTAAACTGGGTCTGGCTGGGCTGGGCTGGGTTATGGGCTTATGGCCCTTATGGGCTTGTACTGTAGGTTATTGTGTGGGCCTCCACTTCAGATCATTTTTGATTTTTTGATTCGTTGATTCGTTGATTCGTTGTAAGATGTACGAAAGTACAAGATGCACAAACTAAAAGATATTACTAAGGATGATTTGGAAAAGCGTGGATTGGTTTGGCTTGTCTGAATAATATATGACCCTCTTTTTTGATTACTTTAATTGGAAAGGTGGAAAGGTGGAATTTGGAAAGTACCATAGTATCATATTACTATATTATTATATTATTACCAAAGTAAAGTTGAGAGAGAGATGCGAATTCTTGACCGTATTGTATGATTTCTTATATTGCTTATATATATTTGGATGGAGAAAAAGGAGGATAGGGGAAATGGAAGAATAATAGGAAATGAGAAGGGGGGAAGGAGAGAGGAAAGTTTCCGCTTTCTCATTATTACTCAATTACCTATTAGTACAGATAGTACTTGCTTAGTATGAATTCCTATCATAATAGTATACTAGGTAGTATCATTGTTGCACTAATCGTTGCCCAGGTGTTATTCGTTCGTTATACAAGATCTTGCTGGCTACTAGTAAATACTAAAGATTTTGCTTTCCTTCTCCCAAGGTCAATCAATCCATCAGTCAGTCAGTTAGTTAGTCAATCACTCAGTCACTCAGTCAGTCAGTTAGTCAGTCAGCCAGTCTCTCTTTTCATCTACACTACCTACCCTTTCCTTCCGTACATATGATTCTCCCGTACGATTTACCGACTGGGGTTTTGGTGGTTGCAGCAGCATAGCATGAACAAGGGTATCGTTTAGGTTTTTACTAAGATGATGCATCGTATTATTGTATAAGTGTGAAATATAATTCTTGTATATAGATATGTATGTATATACTCTGTATGTATATATGTATATATATTTGAGGCATCTTTTCATTAAAGTGTATATATACATTATTGTACACCGAATCTGATGCTACATAGAGTGGATACTACCTAGTATCTTAGTATCTAACTAACTTATGATTATGATTGAAGAAACGCCTGTCATGGTGGCAAAAATGAGGGTAACACTAAGGCATGAAAGTTGAAACCAAACTTTATTTATTATACTACTCCGTACTTTGCTTCTTATTATTCTTGGTAGAAGTTAGAACTTAGAACGGATTGAACGCTATTATTCAAAGGTTTCAAGGTTCTAAGGTTCCAAGATTATCTACTTACAGTGCCTTTCAAACTACAACTTCGAAACTAAAGTCTTTCAGATTACGAAGTACTGAACCATTATTCACATTATATATTATTCATTAATACCTTTAATTCCAGAAGATGATACTCCACTCTCGTTTTGCCTCTCTACGAAGTTAGAGGTTTCCTGCGATCCACTCCATTTTTTTTTTGCCCTCTGGCAGGGATTAGACAAGGGTCAAAAAGTATCAGTTTTGGGTTTAGCGCAAAAGTCACGTTCTCAAGTCACGTTTACTGAGTAGAGAGGCCTGTGCTGGGCCCTGCCCTGCCAGCTATTATATCTTTCCGGATGTTTACCCTACAACATCCATCCGTACTAGCAAGTACAGCCGTCTCCGAGAATTATCTAAAGTTGCCCCCCCCCCATCTTTCTCTTACCCGTACATCCCAAGTTCTCAACCCTCTTTCGTCAAACCGAGCCAAGTACGACAGAACTGTAGGAAGACGGCTCAATTATAACATATTTGATTCAACAAGAACCCTAAGAACCTAAAAGAGAGATAGACAACTAAGACAAGATCTTTAAGATCCTGCTGACTGCCAATATCAAAATCCGTAAGATCTCGTACCGTATTTTACTATGACGCTTACTGTATCAAGCTATAAACAACAAACACAGCCTTCAGCTCTTCTTTTTTTCTTTATATTTCCCAAGAGACTTATTTCAAAGTAAGGTTTTCAAAGTATCCACGATAGCCATCATCAAACCTTCTCGTACTGCGCTGCACTGCTGCCGAACCGTACCTGACTTGAACATTCGCATCCAAGGATTCTAGATCCGAATTGTCGTTGGCTACTAACAGGGATAGTTTGGATGGTTTTCTGGTAATCATTCCAGGTTGATGGAGTCTGGAGATCAAACATCCAAAATATCCAACAAGATTGATTAATTGGGATGCTTGAGTTGATTTGATTTGATTTGAAATACTAATGACTTCCTTCTTGAAATGTCAGGTATTACTCGGACTATTCATCTAGAATGTTATGTTAATCTTCCGGTATCTTGTAATTTATTCACTTACCTTTTTCTCTTGCTCGAAACCCGAGTTCTTCACAACACAAGGTTCGGGAAAGTCATCTAAGACAGGGCAGGCCGGGGGCATTAGATTGTCCCGATTTGTTCACAATGGCTTTTTTGGCCCCCCGGTCTGCCTGTCATTCATTATTGGACCTGCTGGACAGTTAATATCAGTTATTAATCGTCACCAAAAAAACGAGATGATTTTTTAGACGTCGATCTAATTCTTTCTTCCAACTCCACCTCTACTTCAATTTGAATGCCCCAGAAAAGGTGACTCCTGGAAATATTCGCATAGCCAGAATATCTGGCGTGCGTCTTTCCGGGCACCTCGTTGGCATTGATTGTCGAACCAACGTTACACTAAGAAGCAAGTAAGGCAGTGAGTAAAAAAAAAGATGCACCGACGATGCATTTGTCAACTACAGACTACTTCTCCCTTGGTACTAGATTCAACATTTCCGTCGGGTAATTCTGATAAGAGGTTAGTTAGTTAGTTATAAGCCTATAACTGTAGCTATGCGTGGCATCGATTGCAAGCGTTATTTTTTCCATTCGTACCTACAGACGCAACATTTCGCTACTACTACTCGATCCTCTTTTCTGCATACAATCCGACCCTTTCATTTACCCTTTGCGCCGCAGCGACCAAGTCCCTAGTTTCACCGAAGCAGAATCATCAAAGCATTATTGAACTTGGACAAACTCCCAAGGAAACTCCCAAGGAAACTCTTCAGTTCTTGTACTTCGGGATGATTATATTAAAATGTTGACATTTTCCCCCCTTCTCCCCCCCTTCAAATCTCGGCGTCACGTCACATCCCGAAAAAAGAATAATCAATCCGAACTCTTTTGAATGGGGAAGGGAATGAGGGGTAGAAGAAATATTGTCAGCCGTCAACTGCTTCTTAGTGTCAAGCCTTCAATAATGCCCCATTTTACTGCAGCATATCACGAGTGAACCTCCAATCCGAAATAAGTCGATTTTGAAATTCCCAACCTTTAGAAAGCAAGCTTGGTTCAGTCATCCAGCTACCGTATGTTCCAAAGTTCTTTTCGAATCAATTCTTCCAAAACTACCTTGGAGAGTATTTAGGTTACTTTGTTTGAAAATTCCTCCTTCTCAACATATGGGGAGAGTGCTAAAATTCTAATGGATCACTTGTATCCTGACCATACCGGTACAATAGAATAATACTAAGTATTGGCGAAAATCTCACACCGTCACCTCTTTGGGTAATAAATTCATCATCACATCATACGTATGCAAAAGAACATTCTTTGGCAACATGCTGTGTCACTCACACTATATTCGTCAGCAGAATGCCCTACAGCTGGCTGGGGCTGGGGCTGGGGCTGGCTGCTGGCTGCTGGCTGCTGGCTGCTGGCTGATGCCCAAATCACTTTGTGCTAGTATTTTTGATACCTTATCAATCCGAATCTTCTACTGTATGTGCGTGCATATGGTTAGGTTACCCGACTTTGTCGTTTTCACTGCTGGGTATGCTTCGAGAGGGAGGGAAAAATATGTGGTGCAATTCATCTAGGTATCTATCTATCTAATCATCAAATCATCATCGATTTAATCATCCATCCCTCCATCCCTCCATCCATATCCAACCCAACAAACTCCATCCAAGCTCGCCGTACAGATCAACTCTCCAGATAACATAACATAACCTCAACCCTTGACCCTCCAACTCAAAAGTCCCCCTTCCTCCCAAATCCCAACCCATGTTCCCCAGCCTCGGCCCGTCATACCTTAGCTCGACCTTTTCGTTTCCTCCTAACCCCAAATCCCATTATTCTCGCTGCAAGAGCGCGTGGAGAAAATGAGTAGTGTGAATGGTTTAGAGAGGTAAGATCTTACCTTTCGTACAACTAACTAGCTAGGTACTACTTCGTAGGTATGTTTTTTATATTCTTGATTTCCTTTTGTGGATCTCATACTCCGTACATACTACATACTACATACTACATACAACACAACCTGCCCCAAGCTCGTTCAAGCTCCCCAGTAATCACCATTGAAAGTACACGAAAGTGGGGTATGTGCGGTGCGGTGCGATCCAATCTCGATTGGCGTTTGTTCCCTTCTAAGTTCTTGATGATCTTGGACCATGGGGTTGGTGTTAAGTCTTACAAAGGGTTGTACAGAGTCAAATCGGTGGATGTTGCTAACAAATCGTTATTACGGCTTTGTTTTTTTTTTTAGCTATTTGTTGAAAGTCTAAAGTTGTTATACTTTACGATTCAAATTCAAAGCATGGAGCTTTTCATCTATCGCATATCAATCGAAGCACCATCTAGACATCAATCACTTGTCTTATATAAAAAATATTTGACCATCCTTCAGGGAAAAGAGGGGCTTATGGTAGGCGTGCCTGCGTTCCTGAATATCCGTGGCTATTTCTGGTATGCTACCTGCAGATTAGTACTTGTATTATTACTTTAAAATCGCAGGTAACGAATAGAAGTGTGGTGGGCAGGCTGGCAGCGCAGGCTGCGCAGCATATGAACTTATTATGAAGGATTGGAGGAATGAAACGAGATGAGAGACGAGACGAAACCTTAAAAACGAAACGAAATAAAGGAGCATCACATCATTCAATTTCCTAACCTTTTTTTCTTCTCTGGATGCTCGGACTTGGGTGCTTCATATATATAGGAGGGTACAATTCCCGGTTTTCTTTTTTCGTTTGACAAGGCATCGTTTTGTTCGGCTGATCATGAAAGGGTCATGATCTAGATTCTAACCTTTTTCCAGAGATGTGATGGGCTTGGGATGGGGATGGGGATGATCATTGCCTCGGATGCAACATCTTGGGGGGCAGCTGGTTACTTGCATACCAAACATCAATTAAGTGAGGTACTTACTGTGTACAAGTGATTACTGCACGTCACGTTTGATTTACACCACGTGCGACGGATACCTACTTTCTGTAATTGACCAATTTTGTTCGAAGAAGAATGGAAGAAGGAAGGAAATTTGAAATTGCAATGTTTCACTTGATTAAGTTTTATTATTGGGTGGCGTGGAATGGTGGTAGCGGTCGGAATGGTGGTAGCGGTCGGAATGGTGGTCCCTCCTTAATTTATATACATATGAGGAAGTGCGGGGTGAAAGATGGTTCATTTCAGGCGGGAGGAAATGATCCAGATGCTCAAATACGAATGAAGGTGTAAAGACCTATAAGAGGTAGATCCCTCAATTCTGGAGAGGGGGTGTCAAGTGACATTTTTTTTCATATGGTATGCCAGAGAATGATTTGGCAAGAGATCCGCAATTCTTCCTCTCATTCTCGAGGGAGAAATAAGCAGGAATTGGATATTAAGTATCATCATGATGGTGGGAATATCAAATTATTCCTAGAGCAATACACGGTGCTTGGACTTGGGTTCTTTTATCTCATCTCCATCAATCGAGCTTGGAATGTAGATGGAATTTTGTCGGGGGGAAATATAGAGAAACGTGCGGTGTCAAGTCTCTAAAGGTCTTCTTTTTTGCTCTCTCCTGAACAAAGCTTGGATAGATAGAAGAGAATAGTCTTCTATACTTTGTAGTCTCCTATACTTTGACTTGAAGAGAAACATGTTTAGAGGTGCAATAGACGGTTCTTCACACTGTTTCCTTTGCACTATTCCCTACCTTTGCTACACTGTCACTCAAGAAGAATGCAGATAGATGTGTAGCACAGCGCTCTTTACTAACGTATTGATAATTACGGATGAGAGTGTCAGATGAAAGTATAGATACGAAGAAGACAATTGTTGGAATCCAACACGTTGAATACTTGGATTTCACCTTGGCTTCTGAGTCTTTTCTCTGGAAGATATCGGTTGTGTGTTAACTTTTCAATGGAGAAATTGCATTCATCTCATCCCTTGGGATTGTATGAGGGATTATCTCATAAAAAGTTTCGAGCTGGGGTGAAGTTGTCTATGAAGTCTTCAAACGACAAGGCGTATCGGCTCTCCGGTGATGGCCAAGCAAGCTGAGCGCATCTTGAATATTATGCAAGTGATAAATCACTTCGCAGTCCTTTGAGCATCTCAAGTAACTCGATTATCGGGAGGCATTCAATCGCCACACTGGAAAATTGCAGAACTTCAGACAACGCACTTTGTCACGCAAGTCATTGTCCTGTCTCCATGTTCCCATATATACAACAGCGAGATCAATACCAGATCCAGTTTCGAATCCTATTTCATAGCCAGATATATACTGCTTGCCCTCTTCCAAATTTGTATGAATTAACTGTTATTAATATTAAAACAGGCGTTAAGTTGTTGGGAAGATGCAGAATGATAAAATTTGGACTTGTCGATATTGCGAGGCCTGGAGCACGATAAATTCCGACAAAGAAATAAATTCAGATTTATAAATAAGCAATAGGGAATAATCTTTCTTTATCCGTTTCTCGAATTCGATCTAGATATCAGTGGAATTTAGGTAACTTGATCGGATTTTCATAATTATTGTTCCTGGTACATAGTGCCACCCAAACGTCATGGGCTGGTACTACATTCGTTAGTGCATATACCCCTCATCAACATCTCAATTTCAACTCTCTCTCTCTCTTGTTTACTGTCCTTCTATATATATTTCCAATTCAATACAATCATATTTGTATATTAAATTCCTTTCTCAGTGTATTTGCATGCATTCTGTATCAACACCTTGTTATCAAATTTTACGAGCTTCAAGATATCCCAATCTTAGGTTGTACGGTTTATACTCTACCACTACAGTCAAAATGGCAAATGAAGGTCGATCAGATAGCTTTGGAAAGGCTCATAAATCTCTCAATGGTAAGTCACGTTTGCCTCCGAATCATTCAAATAAGGAAGAAGGAAGAATCAAATACTAATACCAGAGATGCAAAATAGTAATGCGCAAACCCCTCGGACAATTCGGTAAAGGAACTGGATTTTATAGAAATGGGCAGTGTGATGTTGGACCAGAGGATACGGGGAATCATTCAATTGCTGGTATTTCTTCCCTCCTTCTCGTTCCCGTTCTCTTCAATCAAGAATCCAAACTAATATCTCCGAAAAGCAACCCTCACAGACAGCTTCCTGGATTTCTCTGCCTCCCGTGGTAACAACCTCCGCGATATCGGCTTGACTGGAGGAAAGAAATGGTGTTTGTGTGCTAGTCGCTGGAAGGAAGCCATGGAAGCTGCGAAGAATTCCAGCGAGAAGGATTTGGTGCCCAAGGTGCACTTACATGCTACGCATGAGAGAGCTTTGTAAGTTTTTGATTTGTGGTTATCCACTCAAGTCTGAGTCTCAAAACGACGATTGTTTTTCCTGTTCTTCCTTTTCATTGGTCTGGTTTGTATGGAAGCATACAATGAGTGCCGGGTCATGACATTCACAGATGCAAAAGCGGAAGAATAAGAGGACAAGAAAACACACTAACGAAAAATAGAGATGCGGTATCACTAGAGGATTTGAAGAAATATGCGGCAGAGCCTGAAGTAGCGAACGCGAGTACAGTGCCTCAAAGTCGAAAGGGGAATAGTGGGCCTGGGGGTGTGCCCACGAAGGAGAGGACGGAATTGGCGGGGGCGGGAGATATGACGGGTAGTCGGCAAAGGGGAAATTATTAGGCGAGGATGGCTCGAGGTGGGAGGTGGGAGGTGGGAGGTGCGAGGTGATTGGGATGGGTCATGGTGGTTGAGTCCACCGGTGGTCTTTTTTGCTTGTATGAGAATTAGTATATATATGATTGGCTTGATATGGGTGGTGATTCAACAGCTTACAGAAAGATTAGCTTCCACAAATCCAGACACTCGAATGCCAAATGAATAATTAAGAATCAAAATGTCTCGTCTTCGGAAAAACTTCTAATGCTCAAATAAAGCTTATGTTCAACGATTTTGATGGTCAACATGCTTATATATGGATATACGAGATGATAATCATAGAAAGGTGCAACTGATATTACACAACAAGTGATGACAACCAAACATCTCAGTTTCAGGATATGATGTGAAATATTTCCACTGATCACCTGGGCACTTTGGCTCAGTACCTCGAGTCTCACACCTTTCATCAAGTAAGTATGTGATTATTACCTTGCATCTATGAATTTTCGGATGAGACTACATCGGAACATCCGATTCACATTCGAAGATTAGATGTCTCCTCTAGTAGCTTTATTCAGCAAACCCAACATTCACAATCTACCTAGGTAACCAAAATAATAATAATAAAATAATAAGAGCTTATATGTAATCTGCTTCAGAGAGTGTCTTCGTACACCAGTGCATGAGGTGAGGATACCTACCGGTATATTGGCTTAAGATCAAATCACCTTCTTATACCGGTATCCTAATCACATCATGTCCCTCACTAATAATTCCACAGAGTAGGGCATAGAATCATAGAATTATCTGAAGTTGATTCTGAACCTATTCGCCTTCAATCATGTAGCATGGTTAACACAGAGGAGTCGGAACGTATTTAAATTAAGTAGCTTTGCAAAGCTTAGGATTTCGCATGTATGTAGTTTATTAGACAAGTAAGGCCGGGTCGTTGCACTTTCCGTTGAAAACTTGAGGTACCTCCATATACTGCAACCTTATGGTCAATAAACACAGCGTCTGCAAAGGATTGATTGATTGCTATGTACATCAAAGATTAATAGTTCCGCAAGATCACAATCTCACAATCTCACTGAAAGCCTTTTCCCTTAGAGATAAAATCTGCAAGGTACCAAGATGCCCTCACTAACTTGATGAGCACCACTCTTCCCCTCTCCGCTCCTTCCTCGTTTTGCTCCGTATCTGCATCCATGCAATACTCACTCCATCTGCTCCACAAGTTCCTTCAGATACGAGCCAAAAAGATAAGAAGGGATGGATTCGAACCAGCGACTCCTGAACCCACGGTAGACTACAGGGCAGGAAAAAGCGATCAAGGTCGCGATGTCTACCGCTGTAGCCACACTGAGCGTCGGGTGTTCTACAGTAGCCACCGAACTACATTCTCTTTTTTGTTTGTTTTTGTCTTTGAGCTGGTAGCTTGCTTACTTGGTCGTGTGAATGTTTCTTCCGATGGGATAATAGGTTTGCGATATACAGTATGTGATTCTGCACAGCCAGTGCGAATGCCTCTTTCATCATTCACCATTCCCAAGTCAGCATCTCTGAATGTTTCAGTAATTTCCCAACGCTCTTTTGAATAATATGGTGCGGTAGCAACTACAGTAACGCATTTTGCTGGAATTTATATAGTGTATCTTTACTTCAGAACCAACACCAAGTAGCTCCAACAGATTCAACTTTCAAATAATTTGCACAACCATCCATCCACACGCAACATATCTGATACAAACACAACCCACCGCACTCAAATGCCACAGTCAAAAGACTTCCAATCCCACCATTATCACGACGCCATGCACGCCACAGAAGAACCAGACAGTACAGGCAAGCTCCAACCCGAAGAATGGGAAGCCTACGAAGATAACACGGGGGTAACTAACCCCGTACACGAAGATGACAAAGATAATCTTCTACGCCATCATCCCTCACTAGACAGCGTTGCTACCTGGCCCCCTAGTCCCACGAGCTCCAACTACTCCACAACATCCCTCTCTAAACTGAATCCTATCCCAAGCAACTCCCGC
>NGKG01000024.1:158511-181274 GCA_002162505.1 Myriosclerotinia scirpicola | reverse complement strand
GGAATCGGGGACCAGCGTGGGAGTTTTGATCGTGGTGTGGATGGTATAGATGGTATGGATGGTATGGATGGTATGGATGGTGTGGATGGTGTGGATGGTGTGGATGGTGTGGATGGTGTGGATGGTATGGATGGTATGGATGGTATGGATGGTATGGATGGGTATGGATGGGTATGGGTGCACACCTAGGTAGGCATGACATGATAGCACTGTAGTGATGATGATGATGATGGTGACGATGAAGAATCCCATGAACAGACACTTGGCTATCAGCTATCCCAGGAGTCTGAACTCCATGAGATTTCCAATCACAAAACATCACATCAGTCAAACCCAAGTAATAGAAAGGCACAGTATATCAAGATAAACCAAAACTCCATTGAATCTTTCACATCTATCTACGAACCCACCATTTATCTTCCTACCAACCCATCAAATGCATCAAGACACAAAGAAAAGAATGAAGCACAAGGATCTCAAGTACGAGGATAGCATTACTGCAGTTAACACTATCCCCCTTCCTCTTTGATGCCTCGCACGACCAGTAAATACAAATGACCCCTATTAAGCGCCTTCCTGCAAAACAAAAAAAGCAAAAAGAGCCGAGAGCCAATGAATACATACCACCAGTCATCACCACATTATTAACCCGGCAATTTATTTCCATCCCCAGACGCCCGTGAACCAAGGAATGAAAACGACAAAGACCGTCCCATATGAATCAATTGTATGTAATGTGGTCTCCAGATCGTCTTGTTTGGTGAGGTGGAGCGATGATGCTGTCTGTAAAGCAAGTTGACAACGAAACGAAGGAACTAAGAAGAATAGTGGCCACTATTTTCTAAAGGTGTCTCGATGAAAGGAGCAGAGCAGAAGGGCGAGAAAATAAGGTTGCGATCAGAGGCCCCGATGGGTTGAATAGTGTAGTTATCCGTCAATTCGATAGAACCTCAGGACTGACTAGTGGATTCATGACTCCCGGCCATGGTTATTCCACAACCGTTGACTCTCTCAAGTTACTTGGCGCCGGCTTACGGCGTCGACCAATTATGCTTGCTCCATTAAGACTGAGTTCAAAGTTGCTGGTCCTGTTTCTGACCTGTTGCTTCGCAGCTGCTGTTACCGCAGCACTATGCTGTCCATATCCCTTCTCCGGGGCTGCAGACCTTGCGTTCAATTGAGTATTTCGCAAAGCCTCGCCGACTTGTGCAACATTGGATTGTCCAGATTTTGGTACTTTGGAAGATACCCCATTCTCGTCGGAGCCGTCTTCATCGCTCTCATCGAGTTCTTCATCTTCGATAGGGTTAAGAGGGTTCATGGCAGCAGCACCTCTGTAACCTTGCTTGAAATTCTTCTTGCGTTTGGCTTCCTCTTCTTGTCTGTGAATAGAATAAGGAACATCGAAGACTTCACGTAAATTGACAGCACCAGGGCTTCTGAAATCCATACGTTTTCCAGCACCTGGTGATTCCAAGAGGTCAGGATTAAAGGCTCGTAAAGAGCCACCCAACTGGGCTTGCCTTTCAACGGCCGGAGTGGCAGTCGGTGGAGCATCGAATGCGGCGTATGTAGGTTCCTTGGTATTTCCTTTAATCCAAGGGTGTTGGAGGAATTCTTCGATCGTGTATCGTTTTTTGGGATCCACAGTTAATAAATGGGAGACAAGGTCTTGTGCCGACTTAGAAATGTCATCCCACCATGGAGAAAGGAACGTGTATTGACCTCTGGCAACTTTTTCGGTGAGGACCGCAATGCTTTCGTCATAAAACGGGGGGAACCCGCAAAGCAAGGTATAAAGAACGCAACCCATTGCCCACATGTCGACACTCTTGGAATATCTCTCATCTTTGACGATCTCCGGAGCAGTATATCCGACAGTACCACATGGTGTCATAGTTTGAGTGTCCCATACGACCTTGCTCAAACCGAAATCAGCAATCTTAATCTTTCCAATACCGCCAGATCCAACACCCTCGACGAATTCACCCTCATCAACCTTATCTTCATCTTCGGCGGCTCTTGGTTGTGGGTTTCTGGTTGGAATAAAGTCAATCGGTTCGAACAGAATATTTTCTGGCTTGATATCTCTGAAATGACGTCAGTAGTGGCTTGACAAGTGATGATGGGGAAAATTTTCACCTGTGGACAACACCCTGTATCTCGTGAAGATAGTACAATGCATCTGCAACCTGTGTAATGACATGTCGCGATAGGTTCTCACTGAAATAAGTAAGTCGTACAATTTGATGGAATAGTTCTCCACCCGGTGCCAACTCCAAAACAAGGAAATAGTATTGTTTTGATTCGGAATAATCGATGAGTTTGATAATATTGTCATGCTTTAGATTTCGCATGATCTGAACTTCTTTAAGAATATTTGCCCTCTGCCAGATCAAGTTAGCTTTGATTGAATAACATGGAATGTCTTTTGAAGGATAGAAAAAGAAAAGTTTCCGCACCTCCACGCCCTTGGGTTGCTTCTTGTTGAAGTTTGGATGAAGATGAGCATCGCCCTACCACACATGTTGGCACGGTTCAAGAAATCAAGAAGACAATAAAAGATCTCATAGGTACTTACCTGATTAGAGTTCATTTCATATTTTCGAACGACTTTGATTGCTACCTCTCCAGCGTCTCCTTGTAAATCTTTGGCTTTGTAGACATTGCTGAATGCTCCGTCGCCCATTTTTTTGAGCAGTTGCCATCTCTCAAGTCCTGGGTAGTTGGGCAATCGGTTTTGGTTCTCCCTCTCTTCTGCTACGAGTCTTGCCAATTCTTCGGTATTAACTGTTCTTTGGCCGGCATGTTGGTGTTGACCTGCTGCGTGTGCTGCTTGGTTGGCGGCTTGTGCTCCCCGGTTTCTACCATCCTCATTTGCGACTGAGTATGCATTACCTTCGGGTACTTGATGTGGTTGATGCGCCATTACGTTCGGATCTGATTTTGCAGCGTGATGTTGAGCCACTGTTGGAGGGGCGGGTGAGGCTTTCTTGGATGTGTCTTCATTCGCTTTGCCACCTCCCTTGCCTACTAGGTAAATTTATGATTAGCTTTTAAAGTTTGAAAAATGAGAAAAGCGAAAATGGAAAATTGAAAAGCAAAGGAACGGAACGGATATTTTGGCGTATAAACAAACAAAACTGAGACGTATGTACCACGATGAAGGGCATTCTTTATGGCCTGTGAAATGGAAGACATTTTTAGTATAGAATGTTCGGATAATTTGTTGAACAGGGCAATATGGGGATATTGAGATTTGATAAGAAGGTTTGTAAGAAGGATTAAATTCCTGAATCCTGGTTACGAGTAAGACAAGAGGGGGGAAAAAAGAAGTAGCCTCAGGTAGATAGGATATCTGTTGAATTTTGGACCAGGGTTGAAAGCGTGACTTGTAAGGTAGTGAGGTAGTAGGTAGTGAGGTAGTAGGTAGTGAGGTAGTAGGTAGTGAGGTAGGTGTACGGTAGGTATGTAGGTAATAGGTAATAGGTTGTTGTAAGCAAGGGAGAGGTAGAAAATGTAATAGAAGTGGGTGGTACTGACTGTACGGCACGAGTGCGTCGAGTGGTGCTACCAAAGATTATGATATGTAAGCAAAGTAGGTGAACCTGGTGAACCTGGTGGAAGAGTTGTAAAAGGGGCAGGTAATAGTGAATATCAATATCAATATCAATATCAATATCAATATCAATATCAATATCAAATATCAAATATCAAATATCAGATATTACCCTGGGTAATTGTAATATCAGGCTGACTTATGACGGAAGCTTATGACGCTGTGGTGATGGATCTTCTTTGTTTCGCTTCGTTGGGCCTGGGCTGAAAAGTGGTGGTGGTCGTCGTGGTGGTGGTCGTGGTGACAGTGGTGGTATTTTGATTAATGCAAGTATATTTGAAGAATAAAATCGTGAATATATATGTGTATCTATATATAAAATGAGTGACTCGATTTATTGCTTCGTCTTCTTTAAAAGGTTTTCCCTGATTATTTAAATTTTGAGTATTCTTTTGAAATCAAAGTCCAGATAGAGTTACTTACATAGTCTTACATACTAAAAGTAACTATATAGTATAGTATGGTCACAGGTAGTCACAGCCTCACAGGTGGACACGACTGGACACCTACTACCTACCTAGTAGGCAGTTACAGTTGGGTACCAGGTAGTTAGTACCTTCTATTACTATTACTTGCCTCCTGGCTCCTGGCCCTCCTCCTAAGCTTCCAAAGTTCCAAGGTATCGGCTGCTTGCGTCCCACATTTCCCGTATTTCCCGTAATTACATAGTCCCTAAATGAAGAGTTGAATTAGCGAGAAGTCGACGTCATAACCGGGCACTAAATGAGTAATGATGACATAGTGACGTACATCTAAGTATGTTCATAACCTCCATTCCTTCGCTCTGGTTGATATTATTTCAATTCATCTTGCATCTACCTCCGTTAGCATCGTCATCCTTCAGAATCACCAATCCCCAGTTTCCAGCTACTAGCTAGTCAAACAATTTAAATGCAAATCATCTAGTACCATCATACCGTCACCATCCCTTGTTGGTGCGAAGACTACTTCATACTCCATATTGAAACAGATGTAGGCCCATGTATGAACTGCCTTGAGTGAAAATGAAATCAAAAGCTACAAGTGCTGAGCGATACGGTGCGGTGCGCTGACAGAGCAAAAAATTATTTCAAAAGACAGAGCCAGAAACGAGTAGTATACCGCAAGCAAGAGTGAAATTAGTTCTCTTACATCGCCAGATAGGTGCCCAGCCACACGAGTTTGCTATTTCCGAATTCAACGACGTCGAATACTCTATGCCGAAGTAGTATAAGAAGGGTTCCACGAACTCGCCCATGTACAAGCAGTAGCCAGCCAGTTCATGTATCTAGACCTCGGTAAATTCACCAGGCCGACAGATTTACTCGGTGTCTTTTCTGATGATTATAAATATATGTTGGTAAAATGGGTATTGTATAATTGTACATTAAGATTATGAGAATGATTCTAGCCACTAAAGGGCTGAGGGAAACCAATATATGGTTGTGGAGGAGAAGGGGGGGAGAATTTTTCTCTTCGGGGCTGGTGTTTTACTTCTGAGTGAAGATATGGATGGGAAATCTTAATGGGTGAGAGGAATTTATAGACAATATTATAGACTAAAATGTGAAGTTGCAGTGTGTCTACATAGCTCAATTCTTCCTCCATACCTAGGTATCGTGTGTTATGTCTAGTCCGTCATAGAACTTGCAGATAGTGGCAATTTAGACTCTCAACTATTTAAACTTTGACTCAACCATCCAAGTGCAGAAGAACTCTATCTTCAGCCTCAATTCCAAACTTCCACAGTACGAAACTTTGCGACAGGAAGGAAACAAAGATATTACTAAGATCTGTGTGTATGTTTCCAGAAATAGTAAACACTGCAAGTATTACCTGATCGACAACTGATGTCCCACCCCCATCATGTTTCGTGTTGGGGCTTCCGGATAGGCATCAATCAAAGGTCTCAATATGACCCAATCGTACTTCTGAAACACATCAAAACAGGAGGAAATTCTTCGATGATGAATGCTTAGCGAATTTATATTGCAGGACTCTGATTAATATAATTATTCTCTGGTGCTGTATCGTTCGGTCCCCTCCTATCTATGAATTCAATCGAGCAATGATGGCGTAATAATTAGCGTTGGAATCTAACTTGATACTAGGTACCTAGTACTTAGTCACAAACTACCTAGGTAGTGAACTAAAAAAAACCGCGTCGTAAGAACTTGTTTTTGAACAAAAGAGTAGTGCTTTATGACATTTCCTATAAATCATCTAGTATCTCTCCTATGGGAGCCCTCGAGTCAAACCGAACTGCTGCGAGTCCTGGAATCGGTACCCGACTTCAATACTAAAAAAATATATACTTTCGGGTGAAGATACTAGAATCTCATGGACTCGATGATCTTGAATCTTGATCAATTCCCGGTTTTCAAACAATTTGAAAGTGTCATCGAGCGATGAGTCATTCGGATTTTCCCTTAAAAGGCACACACCCCCCCGAGATATTTTTTTGAATACAATCATTTTACTTCTCTTTCATTTACAAATTCTCCTCAAATATCATCGCCGCTTGGATGTACATGACTTAGGTCGAGAAGACTTGCATTCTGACATTCTTCATTCTCCGCTTCAGCAATACCTTGACTGGTATCGTAAGTGGCAAATGGGGAATGGAAGAATGTGAGCATTTCTAAAATCCTTCTTCTCCTGGGGACCCAGATCTCTTTCAAGACGAGAATCCGGCCAGCGTGTAGGCAATCTACCATCTGGATTCACTTTTGGACACATTGCAAGCTTCTTTCCGGACTCGACAGACACATCATGGAGTACAAAGGAATCTTAAAAAGGCCTATCCCCCGAGCTTTCAAGCAACGAATTCAACAATCAGGGAAGAACCCCACCATACTGCCAGCTTCATGACACCCCAAATGCCGAGAGCATCGATTCCAATGTCTATATCGATACAAATCCGATGCTACAAAACTCAGGGCAGCAAGACCAACTCACAGATGCTACATGTATACACCAGCCTCCGCATCAACTGTCACAATATCGTTTTATCAAACTGGGCCTGCTGATAGTCCAAGGCTAGTCGAGGAAGGAGTTGAGATCTCACCAATTCACACATCCGGCTACCCAGCTTAGTCTGACACAATATACTCGAAGTTGGAATGTCCATCGCCAGGATAAATCAATACGTCGAGACCAATCCAGGGATAAGAGGACATGCGGCGATGAATTGATCAATCTTCATCTATCCACCTACCAATCTACAAAAATATACTGCGAGCTGCTATATCGCCGAGAAGGTTCATGATTTCGAAGAGTAAATGCTGGCGGTAGATGCATATCACCCATCTCGAAAATCGCGAGATTCGTCAACCTCATCTCCTTGCAGATGGAGGAAGACATCACCTTTACTATTCGCCTCGTTATTCAATTTGCTACACGATCGCTTGCTTTACTTCATTCAGAACTTACTAATAAGAATAGATCGTTACCAGATGCTTAGGAGAAAATATTCATACATTCACTTCACTTGTCCACGTCAAGTTTCTGTCAGATCAGAATAAGCGAACTAAAAAGGGAACATTGAGGACAAGATGAAAGGAATTGTAACAAAATTTTGACGAAATACCCGAGAGTGCCATCACCTCATCGATTAAATGACTTGGTACATGTTGTGTACTTCATCATACACATGTATACTTCTGTCACATTATCAAGTGATTACAATTGTAATTCACCATTCAATTTCACCCAGGGAGCTATCGTTGCCGTGTCCCTCAATTATTCACCTCTACCACAATCCATCTGGTAATATTACAATGGTATTCGTGCTTAGATGAATGGTTTGAAAGGTTTATTCATTGCGTATCTTTTTCAAATACTCATTGGTATATTATACATATCTCTCTCTATATAAAAGAAAACTTAATAAATATTTTTACAATATAAAATCGTGTCCATTGCCTACTTATCTACCATTCATGAAACCATGTTCGCCACAACACCTATATGATAAAAAACACTAAACCCACTAACCCCATCGCGCGAAGAGATTTTCCTGTTGAACGAGCTAACTAATGAGCTATAACCCCTAGCTCCAAACTAAACTAGACTGAAGCCAGCTCCAGACTGGCTTGGAACTAGTAATTTAGTAAGAAACTCTCAAGGATCATGTTAGTATTCTACAGCCCTATGCTCCCGCATATTATATTATTCCATGCGAACACTAATATAGTCCCATTCGCCCCGACCCGTCACCACGTTAGATATAAGACTCGGGAGGGGATATCTGGGGTATACCTAGATACCTAGGCCTGGATGCTAGTATAACACTACTGTATGTCTTGGTATCGGGTAACTGCGTCTTTTCCCCTCACTTATATATACGTATCTATCCGGTAAATATTTGCAAACATACTAGAGCCACCTAAGTCCCTCCTTATTTTTTCTCGCTTGTCGGTAAAATATCTATCTAGTTGTTCCCTTTGATATTCTAATGTACGAGTAAGGTATACCATACCTAGTTTATATATATATATATACAGTCCCCTCCCTTCACTTCACATTATCAACCCTAGCCCTAACCCCAAAGTTGAAAAAATAAAAATATATAAAATTTCCCAACTACTAATCCCTTCCTTCTCCTATGGTCCTTCCAAAATAAAACACAACCAACAAAATCCAGCTCACAATTTAACTCATACCCTTTCCCCTCCTGCATCTCCAACACAATATAAACAAAATCCCCAGCACACACCATACTCAAAACACAACAACAACAACAACAACCACATCCCTCCCTTCCTCCATCCCCAAACCCACTCTAAAACACCTCCTATTCATTTCCCGCAACGTCCTACTACATCCATTCTCACAGCACCATTCTCACAAACGAATATTCTAATGAACCCAATTTATCGCTTAATTATAAAAACCCATTATAAGATCGCGAAATCTTTGAAGAGTCGAATCCTTTCATGTAATTACTATGGAAGCGCATGCGCCTAATAATACATACTGAGATGTAAAGTATACGGGGTTTTTTATGATAATTAGACTTCGAGTATTATTGTTTATGATCTAGGAAATAGTAACTGGTAGGTATAGGGAGAGAACATTTCTTCTCTGTTATAATGTTATTGCGCGGGATTAGCAGTATACTATCACACACATACACACTCAACAAACTCTCCAACTCTCCTCGCATGTAACATTATACATCATCTCTATTCGACATAGATGTATGTCCACCACCAATAACCAACAAACCCGAAATACATACCCTCACCTCGCTACATAATGGCAGACTACTTCCACACGAATATGATCATTCCCATCATTTCCAGTAATATACATACATACATACATACATACATACATGCGCATACTCGAGAGTTGGGGAATTAATTTCTCATGTGAGTTTCTATTCTAGTGCTAGCTATTATGGTATCCATCTAGTCTACTTAATCGGCACTTTTGTTTCCCATGTAAAGAGATGTATTTTCCTCGTTTCTTACCCCCTATTCTTATTCCCTATTCCCGATCTCTTGCCCCTGCCTTCTTCCGCCTCTACTACATACCTCCGCCCTATAAGCTATAAACCATAAACACGCTCATCTACCCATCAGCTCATCTGCAAATTCCACTGCACTAGTAAAACCCCCCATATACATACACGTAACACACCCTTTCCTTTTTTTCTTCAAACGAAAACAACAAGAATAAGAATGATTTCCCTGGTATCCAAGATGAGAAATCAACAAATCGATAAATCGACAAAACAACCTTACC
The DNA here is from genome assembly GCA_002162505.1 of Myriosclerotinia scirpicola. Classification (NCBI taxonomy): domain Eukaryota; kingdom Fungi; phylum Ascomycota; class Leotiomycetes; order Helotiales; family Sclerotiniaceae; genus Myriosclerotinia; species Myriosclerotinia scirpicola. The sequence continues at coordinate 171,925 of NGKG01000024.1, read as the reverse complement.
CCTTTCTCCCCCTCCCCTCTCTCTTCCCGCTTAGCATTCATAATTCCACAACCCCCCTCCCCGGTCTTCAATATACCCCCCTTCCCCCTCTTCCAAATTTTACATAACCCCCATTTAATACGCACACCTCAAACCAAAGATTTCCAAAATCACGAACATGAGATTAAGAGGTTGAGAGAGAGGGAAACGAGAAATAAGAAACAAGAAAAACAAACTCAAAAAGTAAAAAGGGGATATCATTTTATGTAAGCGACATAAACAAGACTTGAACTAGAAGATAGTCTATCCGTCTATTAACGACTCACGGGTCTAAGTAAACAACAACATCATATTTTTTATTTTTCCCCCCCCCCCCCCAACTAAATCCCATCATTACCCCTTTACTCCTAACTATCACGCTACCCATCCTATCCCACGGCATTCCTCTCCCGCTACATCTCATCGTTACTAGATACCTCCTTCATCCCCAACTACGCTTATACCCTTAACTGCCTTGATATATAAGTACCTAGGTAATCCCTAACCCCTAGCCCCGATGACCTAGCCCCGATCACTTAGACTTAGACCCCTAGGGCCTTATATCGTCCATCGTCCATCGTCCATCGTCCAACAACCTACAATCAATACCCAATACCCAGGTCCCAGGTCCCAGGTCCCAAACCGCAACATATTTCCGTCTAATCCCATCATATCCATATCCACATCCATATTCCACGCAACCAATTAACCGTCCAGCCATCCAGCCATCCATCACATAAGCTTCCGTATTTGAAAATGTCACCACCTACATCAATCTCATGAACCTATTCATGAACCTATCCATGAACCTATCCATGAACCTATCCATGAACCTATCCATGAACCTATCCATATTACCCACGGACCTATTCATTCATACCTATGATGTCCAAGATCCCCTATACATCATCGCCACATACCATATACCGTATACCACACACCTTATCATTTCTTCTCTTCCCCCCCTTCCCCAATCCCATCCCATCCCATCCCACATTCCCTCCCCAAAGTACTTCCACCCGCACTCTCATACCCCACTTCAACTTCCACTTCGACTTTCAAATTTCAATTTTCATGTCCTTGTCCACGTCCGCCACAAACCCAAGTACCTACCACACATCACACATAACCTTCCTCCAAAAAAGTCTCAACCACGTAGAGACTGTAGATGGATAACTAATACCATAGAATTCATTCATAAGTATATCAATCACAAAAGTAAATACCAAAAAAAAAAACACCACGCATTCCAAAATTGTAAACCATCCTCTCCTTCGCCCAAGAAAAAGAAAAAAAAATGAGAATAACGCATGCATGCATAGATTTATTTGCCCGCTGACACGATCTCCTTTCACCAATCCGTCCGTGATGTGACTACAATGTCATGACATGACGGAAGAAATCAAAACGCCTCAAAACAGCCATAGCATATCACTCATCAGAACCACCCATAACCTATTCCCTTCCAAAAACTATCAAATCAATCCTGCCCGAGCCGCCTCTCCACCTCCATCGCCAAGCACCTCCTCCATTCTCGCCTTCCCCTTACCAATACCCCCTTCTCCAACCCCCATCCTCTTCGCCACATATCTCTGTGCCACAACACCTACGCCCAGACTCAATGTTTCCTCCACCCATTCCGCAACCCATTCGCGTGGATCTACTCCTCCACTCTCGATAATTTGCTGAATCTCTGTTGGTAACCCTGTATGCACATCTTCTGATTCTGTACCGAAGAATCCGCTCTTTTCCTTCGAAGGTGTTGACGCAGACGCGGGAGTTAGGGGAGCAGGAGCATCGAGCCATTGTATCCATTGAGCGGGGATGGCTTGAGTAAGTGTATGGAATGCGATGGAGTGGATCGGATCTTGGAGGTAAATAGCGAAGGAGATTAATTCATCCGGTTTCGGTTTTTCATCGACCACACCCCCTTCTTTCTCTGTTACCGGGCCCCCTTGAAACAAATCCTCTGGTGCTTCATGAGTAATCGCTTGAACGGCCATAAAAATATCGCTGCTGCGAACTGGATTGGATTCGCTGAGGTTTTCGGTAGCTCGTTGAGCTGCGAGTTCTAATCCACCATGCGCATCGAAATATTCCTTCGAATAGGCCTCTGCGCTTACACGGACGAGTTTCGTTCCTTCAGTGAGACCTTTCACGGAGCCGATATCGCGATTGTCGGTTCCTACACGCCACCATGGTCCATCGTTCCATCCTGCATTACCTCCAGTATAACCAGTTTCAGATGCGCGACGTGCTGTGGATTCGTGACCACGTTGAATGACAAGTAGATCCCCTCCCTCAACTTGAGCCATTACACGGGAAAATGTAGAATATATGAGAGGGTCGAGAGAAGGATATCCGACGAGATCATGGGTGATGTGTATTTGGAGTCGTTCGTGCGATGAAATAGGTGGTGCGAGAGTGTGAAGGATATTTGTAAAGGTTGGTAGAGCTCTTGATCTCAACTCACCACCTTCACTTTCTATTAGCATATCCCTCGCTTGTCAGTTAATCAAATCAAGATCTTACCAAAACCTCTAAGAACTCCAACATTTCCTTTAACTTGTTCGGCCCATCGCTTAGCTTCTTCGTTTTGTTGAATCTCCTTAACTGCAGCTTGAGCTTGAACGACTGCTGCACTAGCTGTCGCTGTAGCTGTTGCGAAGACGCTTCCCCATGACCATCCCCCCCTTGCTGACGAAGCTTCGGTAGCAGGTTGGGCAATTGGAGCTTTCTTTTCCGCTTCCTGAAGATCGCTACTAGTTGCTGAAGGGGTAAAACTAGTATGGAATGATCGAGTACTGTCAACAGACTTTCGAGGCAAAGTAGGTTTCTCCTCGCTTGATCTATCCTCACTTCTGCGAGAAGCTGGAGGAGGGGTTGCTGTATTTGAACGCTTCACTTGTTGAATTCGAGGTGTATGTGGTCTACTTGGTTGTTGCGCTCCGAGATTCTCAAGTTCCGCAAGTAAATCCTGTTCTGATTGAGATGGTTGTTTTGTTTTATGTGATTTTGAAGCCCCCTTTGAAGAAGGTACTTTAACTTGAACATCATCAATACCTTCCAAGAGTTCATTCAACTCATCATCCGTTGGAGCTTGTTTTGATTTCTTTGAAGCCATGATTGTGATGGTATAAAAGCTTCTATTTGTCGTTATTGATAAAGCAAATATAAGGTCCAAACACTCATAAGTATGGGGCGAGGCTAATGCAGTCTCAGCCTCATGATGATAATATATGATATATCTAATTGGCTCCAGCCACAGTTGAGGCGCCAAAAGCATCACACCTGAACCCCCATCTAACATTATTTTACGCAAAGCCGAAGCCGAAGCCCAAATTGAAATCGAAATACCTTTTTAAAGCAGTAAAATGAGAATCTGACCGACAACGATACTTTTGAACAACCATAGCTTTATGTCATGGAAGATAGCATGTAATTGATCATTGTCTTCACTTGCTAATTCTTTTATAACTTTTCAAAATCAATTTGCTTCTCTTCTTTCAAATATTTTGACATACATACCTACATACATACATACATACATACATAACCTTCCTTCACTACACTTTCTTCCGCTTGCATTTTGGCTGCTGCAAAACCTACCTCTTGAGAGACTTGTGGTCAAAAACTCGAACTCCTTGAGTTGAAAGCCAGCACAACAACTCCAACTGTGTTGGTTTCATATTTCTCATATCAATTCACAGAGAAGACTTTTTAATCCTCTTCAGTATGGCGCGAATTAAGGTTCCTCCTGTTTCGACTCAAGATTCTACTTCTGTCACTGAGAAAGGAGTTGCTTCTTCCGAGTCTCAAGAAACTTCATCTACTTCTTCTACATCATTTTCCTCAACACCAATATGTCCCAATTGCAGTAATACTTTCGCCGAACTATCAGAAGCAGTGAGTCAATCTCTAATATACTCTTTCCCCCTTCATGTCAATCATATTTATATTCATAATGTGTAGGACTTTCGTCATCACGTGACTGCATGCAGTCGACCCTCCACAGCGGAATCTGTAGGAACTGTTACTACTTCAGGTAGTTCTTTATCACCACCCCCTACTTCGCCTGGAAATATAATAGCTACATCGAAATATTTATCCAATGGAGATGAGCTAAAAGCAGATTTGCATTTCGACTACAATGCGGTTCAGGAGCCTGCTATTGCTAATGCCGATGAAGAAGATTCGAATTCAAAGGATCATGATCTGATTCAACCCTATGTCGACCCCAAATCAGAATTTGACTACTATGATCAAATCGAAGGTCATGAGGAACTTGGTGTAGACATCAATGATCCGGATATCGGACTTAAGTTCAAATATCCTAAACTTCCACCCATCTCAAACTTCGAAAAATACCTCAAGAATCCCAGCGAAATGTCATATGACGAATTGTACAAAAGGGCTGAGTTTATTAGTATAGTAAGTTACCATCGCCTCTTCATGGGCTCCAACATTTCCTTCAATTTACCCTTTGATATCTTGATTCATGTCATGCTGTATGGGGTATATCACAACGACTAACCATCCCCATAGAATGTTTTAGCCCCTTGGCAAAAAGAGTACGATGCAATCGACGAAGAAATTTATGCGTATGAATCTCAAGAGAAAGAACGACTTCAAATCGAAAAAGAAGCCGAGAAAGCCGTAGAAGAGGCAAACAGAGTTGCCGAGCAATTGGAAAGAGATGATCTGGTAGCCATCGCGAAAGAATGGGCCGTTGAATTAAAGTCAAAGGCACCAGAATGGGCGGCTTTGATGAATCAGTTTGATGAAGACGATGAATTTCGCCTCCGTCTCGAAAGCCTTAGGGACACACAATTCAGGGTGAAGCTTCAGAAGCAAGCGCTTGTCAGAGAACAAGAGAAGCAAAAGCTATTCCAAAAGGAACAGAAAGAGTTGAGCAAGCCAAAGCTTCTCAACGAGCCGCTTCCCGAGATTAAATTGACGAAAGAAGAGATAGAAGCGGAGAAGAGAAAGGCTGGACGTTTGATGGATCCCACGAAGTGGGACGATATGAAGCAGGCAGATGTATACGGTTTCGAGTATTCTTCCCATCCAAAACATCTTGGTGCGCAACCAATTCCAACTGCCTCTAGAAAGCGTGGCTTAGGTGAAGTGGATATGGGTGAGGGTAGAAGTGGTCGAGCTCAACGAATGGCGACTAGAAAAATGTACGACCAGAGTACACCAGAGGATGAATCGGATGGTTTACCAGCAAAAAGACAACGGAAGATCCGAGTACTTGATGATGCCATTGGAGAGTTATCGAAGACTTCTCGAAAACAAAGCCGAAGTCAAACCCCTATCAGGAGAACCTTTCCATCTGGGAAGCCCATTGGAAGGCCGCCAAAATCTCTCTCAAAGCTCAAGGATGTTCAACTTGCCTCGGGTGAGGATGAACCAATGCTGGAAGATGATGCTATAAAAGACGAAGATATTTCTCGACACCTTCTACCGGCCGAACAGGAACAGTTGCAACAATCGGCAGAATCACTTGTCAATCAGATTGCCGAAAGATTATCGGTCGAACCGATTGTTAAAAAGAAGCATGCAGGTGGTAGGCCACGGAAGCATCCGCTCCCTGTTCCTGCTCCTGTGGCTGTTGTTAACGTTATAACCTCTGCAGAAGAAGCTACCACAGCACCATCCGAGACGCCTGCGGCAATAGTACCCCCTACAAAGCCAAGGGCTAAAGCTACCAAACCAAAGAAACAGCCAGCCAAGTCAGCCAAATCCAGTAGTCGAGTCAAGAAGGAAGCGGATATCGAACCAAGTGCCGAAACTGAAGAAGAGAATGCAATTCTGCCAACTACCGAACACGACGATGATTCTGACTCACAAGTAACCGAGACTATCCATTCAAGGCCTGGCAGCTCATCGTCACACTCAACTATCTCTTCTTATGGTAATCGTCAAAACAACCGATCTTCCACTCGTGAGCAAACCCTAACACGTGAAACTCGAATAGCTACTCGAAATCTTGCTGCTGCATCTGTTGAAAAATCCGTATCGATTCAGGAGTCTCCCAAGAAAACTGTAAGAGGGAAGCGTAATAGTCGATCGAGCGAAACTCCTGCCGCCGCTTCTAAATTACCCAAGGCACGAAAGCCACGTGGAAAACAGGCAGCAATCCTGGAGAATGAAGAAGTGGAACCACCACACGAACCAGTCATCAAAAAAGAAGCAACCCCTGCCGCTCATCCGATCATCTCACCAGCATCATCCCGAACTAAGCGCAAGCGAACATCTGAAGCCGTTACCGAAGCACCAATCGCCTCCCCTACCAAAAAGGCTCGCAAAGGTCGTCCTAGCAAATCATCATCAACCCTTGCAGATGAATCACCCCTAATATCCGCCTCACCTCGGACCAAGATAAATAAGAAAGCCAAAGGACCTCTTGCAAGAATTCTTCCACCTCGTGAACCAAGCACTCGTGCTCGTCGGGCTCCAAAAGCCATTCGAAATGCGGTTGGTGCCAACGAAGATGATGGGGATGAAGATGAAGATGAGTTGAACATGCCAGCAACGGAATACGAAAGATATCAGGCTTTGGCTGATCCAAGAAGCCCCATTACGTTGGGTAAAAGGATTAGAAAAAGTGTTATTGATCTCAGAACAGCAATGGAAGGTGGTGATGATGAGGATGGAGATGATGAGTTTGAAGGTTGATCGACTTAAGGATGTTCGACCATTTTCGTTGTGATAACCAAATTCTATCACGATCTGACCGTCCGGGTCCATGACACTCATTCCACCTTCGAGTTCCAACCTACCTCTCACTACAATCGCTCTGCTCTACACCTCGCTAAAGCCTTTCAAAAATATTGGCAACCTAAGACATTTGCTGCCTTGTACAACTAGGAGCAACGATCTTTCTTTTCGCATCGAGTTTATCGATCGCGTTTACATACACTAGAATAAGCCTGAAATCATCATTTCAGAGCCTTTCACGATCAACGACCATTCTCAGTACAACAAAACGTACATAAATTGAACAAACCACACGGAGTATTCCTGGTAATTTTTCTTTTTCACTTTCCCTTTACCATTTGTCTCTACTTGTCCATAATAAATATATACACACGAACCATTGGACATATCACACACGGCGCTTTCTTTGGGCTCCGGCGCAAGAATTGGATCTACTTTCACATTATATATGCGACCAGTCGGACAGAGATTAATTTGTTTAGTCATTCTCATTACTTCTCTGGGACGGACGAGGGTGGATGGAATGGGCATTTGTATTATCCTAATGACTACATGAGTATGGACTCGGATATTGGATGCATGAATATGCATTGGAGAATTCTTGGGGTTAGGACAAAAGGCTTTTTTCTGTATATGCATCGGTCTTGTCGGCCTTGGAGTTTCTGGTGGAGGAGCACCGGGACTTGTTAATTTTAATTTTACGTACTCCTTTTCCCTTTTTGTGCATAGGGTTGTGGGAATGGATGCACGGTATTGTTCTCCAGTCGAGATTTGGAAATACATAGCATATGGAAAATGGAAACTTTGGAAGTAAAATTCGCTGTCTTGATTTGTAATGTTTGCATCTTGGGGTGACTTGGGATTTACAATTGCAGTGATACATAAGCCATAGAAACATTTCTATCTACCCATAATTCTCGTTGTTTAGGTAAGGTTGGAGTTACTGTCAGTTAGCCGAAGCTTACAATTCCTCTCGTAATTCCTATGGGGACGTTCATCTCCAAGTATGTTTTATGGGGAAGTCAATACATTCCATCCTTCCTTCAATATTGGCTTCGCTGGTTGCTGACTCTTCTTCACCTTTATTTTAGCATGTGCTGATTTGGCGGGGAAGGTCAACCAACGCTTATTGCGATGACAATCTTGGAGCGGGTATCATACATGGGATTACAGCATTGAAGTAGAGAGATCAAAGATACAAGAGTGACAATGACTTTTATTTCCCTTTTCTATACAAGTAGGAATTTCTTATATGACGCATATGTACTGAACTCTCATCCTATCACATCCAATCCAATCCAACCTCAGGAGTACATGCCACCGCTCCCCCCATATGTACATAAGCTCATGCTGCGAACTATTGTCGAGTATTTCCTTTTGTGAACCACATCTCCTCTCGTTCCATTTTCAAAAACTCCGATTTCCGCATACCTGTGTGTATGTTGTGGCAGCCCTATAAGTCAAAGTATGATCATAGTCACAGTCTTGAATATCCAACCTGGACTCAAACCCGACCGTATAAGCCATGATGCGGTGTAGTGAACGCCTAACCCAGTACCCAATATACAATTCCGCAAGCGTAATCAAGCTGTAACCGAAGATCCCCGTACCAGCGATAAGTATCCCTCTTTATCGCCCCTCTTGACCTCTTCCCCTCCAACATCATAGCGTAAAGTAAAAGATGATATCCGCTCAACCACCCTGAACATTGACATCGCCAATGCAAACACCATAGCTACAGCAAGCGCTTGGATCTAAGGTTCCTCTGAGCACGAGGTCTCTTGTTGCCTGGGTATATGTTAGTGCTATGTTCTTATTTTGTGAGATGAGGGTAGATGGGTTGGGGGAGAGGGAGATTGTAGTGGGGGGAAGGGAAGATACTTACGTCGTTGCAAGGCATAGGTCTAGCTGTAACGAGAGATATTGTACTGAGGATAGCGGCCGAGATGAAGAGGAGGCTTGATGGGAAATGCATTTTGTAATTTGAAGTTGCGTATTTGCGTATATAGCTTCGGTAGGTAGGCAGTTAGCTCGATACACTCAATCGCCGTCGAATAATGACGAAATCCGGATATAAAAATTTAGACGAAGAATATCATGACCAAAAAAAGCCCCTCCAAAAGCGCACACGTCCCTCTTATATCTATCTCTTCCCCTCCCTCCGCAAAAACAAAGAAAATAGCCGTCCAAATGAACTCACAGGTAAATCGTTACCAATCCAGACACACCACCCCGCAAACCCACAGGCAAGCAATATAATAATCCCCCCAAAGAAAATCTCAGGATTGGGATGAAAGACGAAACGCTTCCCCAGATAACCCTGCAGCAAAGCGGGGGATTGAAATGCGATTGAATGAATGAGGCAGGTCACCGCAGGTCAAAGCAGGTCAAAGATTAACGATTAGATCTGATTTGATCTGTGGATAATATCTGATGTACGAGAGTCCCAAATGGATATCTCGCATTCTTTATACCTAGCACCTACCTATCCCATCTCATCCCACGAGCTCGTATCATATGCTATGTTTTTCGACCCTTCATGCTATAATGGGTCCACTACGTCAACTTGATCTTTTCCCGCGCGGATCTAGGCGTCTTGCATAGCTTTTGCATAGCTTTTGCATATTCTCATTGGACGAAGCAGTAAACCATTCTGCTCTTCAGGCCGTTTTCGGCGTTTCTTTGAGCTTTGTACTGGGAATATGGATAAAAATCAATGGATATTACCTGAGTAGTTTCTTAGTCGATCGTTTAGTCCGAACGAGTGCATTTTCAGCCGTGGGGCTAAAAGTGTGCTTTTATGCTGAAATATTTTGTTGGCTGAAAGAAATCTTCAAGCCACAGCCGAGGATCTCAGGGGTGTGGTTGGTTGACGACGAGAATATAAATAGAGTGGTGGCTGAAGATGTCTGTTTGCGGTGAAATTTGGAAGTTCGGCATGAAAAAGAGGGCTGAATTGTTGATATGGATTTTGATGATGACGAGATCACAGATGCTTGTAATACGAGGATCTAACCAGCGTTTTCTTCCAGAGGTTTATAATGCCAATGAAGAAAGTAAGAATTTTGGCTTTAGTTTAGACGGTTTAGCACGCAATGCCTCCACATAGGCGCGGGAAAGCCATATCCATGAATCAGGTCCGTTCTTGCTGATCGTATGCTAAAAAAGGTCGTCTATTCAGATCCATGCGCTTGTCGCCGAAATCAAAATCAAAATCTTTGGTAGACAACATAGAACACCCACGATGCGTAATCCGGACCTCCGAAATGTCACAGCAAAAGCCAAGTCACCTGATCTTCTTTCCTCCCTGGATAGATATTTCTCGTATCTTACCATCTTGTACGCAGCGTACATCTTATATTGTCTCCGAAACATCAATAAGTACCGGTCCGTCCTTGCTCATTCGTACCGGTACTATGATCTATCAGCTCAGGTCCGGTCCGCCCGCACTTATACATATTGAGCGGGCCACTGCATGTCACACAAATCCGCATCATCCCGCTCGCTATTGTTTATCTATCAGTGTTATACACACACATACTCTCCACCCCCCTAAGTAAAGATTAAATTTCTAAGCGTACTATAAACTAAAAATTTAATTTTTGCTTAGGGGGGGGGGAAGAGTATATATGCACATACATACACATACGCTCGGGTCTTTTGTACAAAGAATAACCAGCAGGATTGTCCAATGCATACATACCAATCTCCATCCAGTATCTCGAGTATCTCGAGTAGCACACACAAGAACCGCCCCCTTCCCCATCCCCATCCCCCAGTAAATTTCATCCCAATCCCAAACATTGATAACCAGGTAGGTAGCCAGCCACCTATGGGCTCCCATCTCAAATCACAAATCTCAAAACTCAAAATACCCACCCAATCAACTCCGCATTCCCCATTCCCCATCCCACAAGTTACTTACCACACTCCATACCGATTCCCAAATCATGAAACATGAAACAGCACCACAGCACCTCATCCGGATAAATTCCATTCCACCACGAGATCCAAATAATGTATGATCCGGTTCCTTACTTTACCCCATCCTACCCAACCCAACCCATCCCATCCCATCCTACCCCAAACAAATTCCACGCGTCCACTCCATTTCACCCTCAAAGACTCAAAAACTCAAAGTATAAACAAACCATAACGCCCAGCACTAAAGATCTGACAATCAGGCTGCAGGCAGGCATGATACTGAAAGATCAGATTAACCGGCTTTGGGAAAGCTGAAGCGAAGAGGGCCCGGGTTTCATCATTTACTTTGTAGGTATTTATGTTCTCCGTAAGTTCTATTGAGTTTTGTAGATTGTAATTTTGTGTGGGTTACTTTGGAGAATATTGAGATTTGTTTGTGTATTTGTCTTGTATATTTGTGTGGTATGTGTGTCTAGTATATTTGTCTGGTATGTGTATCTAATATATCCATCTAATATATCCATCTAATACATCCATCTAATATATCCATCTAATATATCCATCTACAACATCCATCTACTATACCCATCTACTATACCCATCTACTATACCCATCTACAACATCCATCTACAACATTCATCTACAACATCCATCTACAACATCCATCAACTAGTAACTTCAGTGCTTCACAATCGAAATAATCCAACCATATCTAAGCTACACAGACCATGCGATACCATACGCCGGTAATATATACAATATAGAACCCGAACAAGAAAACCCAAAGAAAAGAACCCGTGTCCCTATAGAAACTGTCCGGGCTACCTATATATATTGAAGAACCGTCACGTCAAGCACTCATAACCCGTGATATCCACAAGGACGAAACGATTTGTTAGTATAAAATCCCTGCGTAGTCGTTCGGATTAGTTGGTGTACCTTATCCCCCCCTAATGGGCCCTATGTCCTATCCCCATCTATCTAGTATATCCGATATATATCTCCATATACATGCCTTTTAAACCCCAATGCCCATAGTATAGTATCTCATTCCCAAATCTTTCCACATAACAAAAATTCCCCATCCAACCACTAGCATCCATCCAAAGTCCCCTCTCCCCTCTCCCCTACTTCCCAAACCTCCTCACCTCCCACCACCTAAGTCCCGGATACACGATGCCCGCCCACGCAAACCCCACATAATTCCCCATATCCCCGCCCTCACCCCCCACCATCCTCGCCAACGGCCCTATAAAATAATACTGACTCATACACAAAATCGCGCCCACCCAGCCTACACAAAACGCGACAAACGCCGCGATCCCCAAGGGCATCTTCTCCGGTTGATCCCAATCGCTCCAAACAAACTTGGGATTGCGACGGCGTCGGAAGATGAATTCTTCTTCCAAGGTAATGACGATCCAGAGCACGACCCAGTATCCCATGAGCGAGAGGAAATTGGTAAAGATTTCAGAGAGATCATTGCGGCCCGCCAGCGCGCACACGGTGAATACAACGACGCCGAACGTATTCCATAGGAATCTGGGCACCATAGCCGGATACCGACCTAGGATTTGGAAATCGATACCGCAAGAATAGGTTGGAGGAACCATATTGGCAATTAACCCCAGCGCCGCGATCACGGAACAAAACTTTCCAAACCCGCCTAGGCTTTCGAATCCGGCGACTATGAGAGCACCGGATCCTGCTCCTGCTGCTTCCCAAGAGGGGGTGTTGGGGATACCGGATGCGAGGCCGGTTCCTATGACGAAAGTGAATGTAAAGGAGAGGGAAAGACCGAGCAAAGTTGCCGCGAAGACTTTCCAGCGAGATGCAATCTTGGGATCGCAGTAGACGAAGAAATCGGCTGCGATAGGCGCGTAGGTAATTGCTGCACTGAGACAGATTGAGAAGAATGAAAGACGATTTCCGGCAAGTGTTGTCCCTTCGACTGTAGATTTACTTTTCAGGTCGAACCTGGGACCCGCGGTTCCGGCTAGGATCAGAAGCACGAATGTTTGTGGTATCCAGGCAAACCTTTCGTAATGATGGAATATCTTGATGCCGAATGTCGTTACCATGAACGTCAAGACGGCTGAGACGGCTATTCCAACTTCCACGGATAGACTACCATTTGGTGAGACTGCAGATAACATTTGTCCAGCTACTACTGCATCGATCATTGAATATCCTAACAAGATGACCAAATTCAATATCACGCAGATCTTCACTGGCCACCATCCCATTGTGAATCGAGCGCATATCTAGATACTCGGTTAGCCAATATTCATCTCAGGGGTCGACCAATCTCAATGGTCCCACGACTTCGAGTCAATGACCACATTCAGAATCCCAAGATCCGCATCACCAATAGGATTTAACCATAACAAAAAGAAACTCTACCAACCATAGTTCTATTCCCACTCCACGGTCCCCAACCCGCCACATACGCCACAGGCAACACGCCCAGCACCGCCCCGAAAACACTACAAAGCGTGGCATCCACAAAGCCCAAGCCATAAAGACTTGCCCCCAGACTCGCCAATGTGATATTCTGCGGGGCGGTATTGATGGAAAACCACAAGACGACGATTTGTAAAAACGAGAGAGTGGTTTTGGGGGTTTGTTCGGCGGGGAGGACGCGGTGGATACCGCGGGCTTCGAGACCCAGAAAGTTTTCGATGCGCGTGGTGAGGGTGAAGAAACGGGTTTTGGGGGGAGAGGTGATGGGGGTTGTGGTGGAATGGG
>NGKG01000024.1:145293-155953 GCA_002162505.1 Myriosclerotinia scirpicola | reverse complement strand
AATACTATAATACTATAATACTATAATACTATAATACTATAATACTTAATTTATAAGCTTGTAGACTTTTAATATTAGACGATAATATAGCTATTTTATAAGACGATAATATATTATTAAACGAAAATTTTGTATATTAGATGATGTATTTAAAGATCAGCTAATAGTATATCAGATTATAAAATCGTATTGAGCAAAAATCTCCATATGACGCGCCATAGGTGGGATGGTGGGATGGTGGGATAGATTATGAATTTTTCTACCTTAGGTTACTTCGTACCTGGGAGAGGTTTAGAAAATCTTGAATGAATTATGATACAGCTATCAACATGGTGAAAAGATCAAGAGTTGTAACTAGGTACCTCGTAAGGATTGTCTATTGTAAAGATGGAAGAGAAGAGAAGAAAAAAGAAAGAGAAAAGAAAAGAAAAAGATATCGAGAATCCGAGATCATCGTATAAAATCCCTACCTACCCTACCCTTCTCATCGTCGATTGTACCTTTATGCTGTGTTCTCGGTATACTGCATAGGTACTGTAAGTTACTGCATACTGTAAGTCTGTAGAGTACTCCGTAACCAATCTTATAATCATCCCAGCGAGTGCATCGAATCAGATTGTACAACTTCTCATGAAGTACCCAACATCCTGTTACCCACATACAAAGCCTTCCATTAAACGATTTCTTTATAATCATTTTCTCAACAAGTTCACATGTATCATTATATCTATCTAAAACCGGGACTAGGAATCCGTCATCGAGACCATGTAATGAATGAATTCCAATCTCCAATCTCCAATCTCCAATACTCCTTGAAGAACCAATCCTCTTCCGAGTTCCAATCATCCTGAGCACTCTAAACACGTTTTTGTACTTCCTGCATCTTGTATATATGTACATCCATCCATACATATCTAGTCCACGGCTTCCAACATGGAATTCTTAAACCACATGGCTACCTACCTATTTGTCTCAACAAATCCATTCTCGGATTCGGGTGTCGGGTGTCCGGGCGGAAAGCTGCAGTGCAGAAGGAAAATGAGCAAAGCGAAGAATAATGTTTAATTGGTATCAGTCCATCACAATGATCCGGACCATTCTATCCATGAAGTTGTCCAATTCCTCCAGAAGCAATAATTAACTTACCATACAAATAAACCTTTATATTTGAGCCCGAAAAGAGAAGTGGAAAGTAAAAACGCCTCGAGATGTCCAACGCCATGTTAGCAATCAAGATCCATCCACCAGCCTGAACCCAATCCTCCACTCCGGTTTCTTCCAAAATACCACCAACCTCGAACCCCGCTGGTGATATCTTTGAAAGATCTGAAGACGTTGCGAATTCCTTCTTGGAGATGTTGAAATGTTTCGGGTCTGTTGAGAGTATAGTAAGTTACTCCTTACGAGAAGAGTAGCTGTAGTCTCGGAGCCGGCGACAATAAGTGTATTACCTTGCGCGAGAATAATTTCAGGGGCAATTTTTGGTCCATTTTCTTTCTCACGTAGTAGATGAGAGAAGAAGCGTCTTGGTCATTGTTGCCTCGTTTCATACGTTGTGTTGTTTTTTTCATTGAGTTTTTGGAAATGCACCTTATTCTTTCATTTCAGGCCTTTGGGCATAAGCAGCGTTAAACTTCCTTGAAGAATGGGAAGCGCCGGAATATCTCCCTTATGGCCATTAGATGGATGGTACTGAGAATGAGATTTATCATCATGGGGATGGCTTTCTCCAGATTTGAATGTGTCAAATGGTTCCTCAAATGCGAGATCTTCAATGATATCAAAAGTTAGCCAGTTATAGGGCTGTGAATTTGAACTGATCGCCTTTTCAAAAGACATGAAAAGACGCTATATGATCGACCAATCTGAGAGGCTTTACAGTCAAATCAATCATATGACTTTTAGACTTTCTGATATGCGAAGACCACATTGATTTGACATGACATGACCGTGCAATCTGAGAAGACGGTCTTTTCACAACCCTAACCAGTTGTACCACTATTTTTGGTCAGTGAGAGTTTAAAAGCAAAGTCATCTTCGCATACTTACTTCTGATAAGTTCAACCCCTTTTCTGTTCATCCTTAAATTGATAAGCTTTAGAACCCAACAAGTCCATATACATCATCACCACTTCCTCTCAAAGCCGAAGAGCTTTGGTACTAAAAGCATGAGAAAGAAAATCTCCTCTCCATTAACAGCCAGTTCTCTTGCTAAAACAATGCAGACATTTGGTTTTTGAACCATATCTAGTATCTTTGACATTTCCGATGACAATAAGCAGTAAATACTTCAATGCCGCTATGAAATCCCAAGAAGTGAGTAGGTAGGCGTGGATTGAATAACAAATCTCAGGATATATTTCCCCCCCAAAAAATGCTATAGATATAGGATCAGTGCAAAGTATATACATAAACCGTAGCTTAGTCGAAAGGAAGAGAACAGGTAACGTCAGCGCAAGGAAATATCAGCGCCGCAAAAAGATTTCGAGAAGCTTGACGCGAGAATACAAGAATTCATGGTGGGAGTGCGGAAGTTAGCATATGTGATGAACAGATGTCTATCCACGTTACTCCAAAACGGGTTGAATCGAATTCGGAATCAAGCTCAGATTACACGGAGATCTGCATCTGTCGTGTGGAAATGGTGTGTCTCGAGAGGTGTGGAATGTGGAAATACCGTTGGAACACCACGGAAGCAGTTTTCGTAGCAAACAATTTAATTTTATAGTGAACCTACTAATTATATTGGCCTGATCTTTTGCCGGATTTAGTGGAACATTAAAGGGAACCTTGACGAAGCCTTGAGGCGTTGTACAGAGTTAATGCACTCTTCATATTATAAATTATGCGTACTCAATTGCTGGCGTTGAGGATTGAGGTCGGACAAAGTATACCTAGGTAGTAGCCAGATTTCGATGAGTTATTCTGGAATACACCACCTGGAGGCACTTGAAGATCAATCCACGGTGTAACGAGATGCCGAAATCCCTTTTCCATAACAGTTTTAAGCATCACCTATCGTAGATTAGGCACGTGCATAACATGCTTCGTGGCTGTGTCCGTAGGAAAAGGAGAAAACTGGTACCGCCCGGTATGAGGTTGAAAGGCATGTACGGTATCAGTTCATCAGAATTGTTGGCTTGCTGTTTTAAAGCACTCTTTTCGTCGCATCATTCCGTTCCATCGGATTATTCCAGAATTCCTAATAATAAAATCAATTTGCGCCGTTTTCTTTTAATTATTATGCCATGGATGCTCGTGCGACTAGAAAGTTTTCAATTATTAACTCTAACTTCTCGAAGCGCTATGATACTAGGGTATTCCTCTTATATTTTACCTTTAGTCCCATCTTAACTTCTTAAGGTATGTGCTAGCGTACCCAGAGTTGCGGACTCTCCGGCCACATGTGACATCCATATGTAAGTCTGCTTCTAGTCCCTAGAGTCTATCGATGTTATCGAAATTTTCACTTGATGATGATACCTAGGAAATATCATCATCACATCGGGAAAGGGGGATTTGAAGACAATTCCAGAGACGAGTCGTTTCCCTGGAGGTTTGAAGCTAATGTCGTGTGGCTTATAGCATCCTTTCTTTTCCATATTCATCCCCCTATTCGTTATTGACAGACAACATCAATTTTATGTGGTAAGTTGCATTGTTTGCTATGCTGTCAAACCATGATCTGTAGGTAGGTAGGTAGGTAGGTAGGTATGCGTAAGAGTAAAAAAGGACCCCATCGTTTCGTATCTTGTGGTACCTAGGTAGTACAAATGCATTAATAGAGAAATCATTGAGATATTAATCACAAACCCTGAATCGGATCGCACTTGGATTAATAGTCGGCTCTCCAGGGATCAGCCGCCTGGTTCCCAGTCGGGGAAAGCAAGTGTCCCCGAAAAGCAAGTGTCCCTTTAGGGATAAATCTTTGAATAATTTAGCTATCTACAAGTTAATATAATAAATATTATATTAATGAATTCAGGATTACTATAGCAATCTAATTATATAAAAATTATTAAATAATTATCAAAGTTGATGGATTGGTACTAAAAATAAGATTTTTTACTAGTAATTTATCATTTTGATGTGTTTTACACCAAAATTAGCTAGAGGGACACTTGCTTTCCNGGGACACTTGCTTTCCCCGACTGGGAACCAGGCGGCTGATCCCTGGAGAGCCGACTATTAGTAACCTTGGAAAAGAAGGCGTAAGTAAGCTTTGCCAAGGTTCGGTTAAAAGCTTAACTTTATGGCTTTTCTTGGCTCTAAGTATTCATCTTCTTCTAGCTGACGCGGCCTATCAAGGGATTTATTGAACATGCGACTTGACATGCTTTTTTCCCCAGTTGTGAGTTCTATTCAGTAATGATCAACATTCTTCTCTTCGACTCTATACCTTACATTCTTCCCTCCTTTCAATTATTAGCAATATGGCTTTCTTGCCTTTCTTGCCTTTCTTGCCTCTCTTGCCTCTCTTGGCAATTAAATAAAAATGTGACGTCTAGACTAACAAGGTACTAAGTAGTATTCCACTCTGAAACCTTTGGGGGAGGGGAAAAATGAAGAATCAAGGTCACAATCTAAAGGCGTCGTAATGGATGTACGTGTATGCTGCTTACGCACCATGATACCTACTAGGTAGGTATTGTAGAACATTTAGTCTTCCAAGGTTGATGCTATGAATAATAATACTTAATCGCTGGTCGTTTGGTCTTTGTGATTCGAAAGTTGATACTTGTATTATAAGCTTACATGTATAGCCAAGGTTTGTGTGTTGTAGTTCTGTTGTACCTGGCGGCTAACTCGGCCGGCCCGGAACTCGGCTTCTAGCCTTTCCATTATTGTTTGCTTGCTTCTTGTTGAGCCTTTCTGAGCCTCCCTAAGGTTCCCTTCCTCACCTGGGCAGCCAACTAACGTCTAATCGAGCTGCCCCTACATCCATCCTTTTCCCCCAATACGACGGACGCAGCTAGTGAGTAACTCTTAGTTGGTTTGGGGTCTGATTGCTTGAAACGCACAGCAACTTCGCTTTCCACGACTCATCCAATAATCAATCATCCAATGTCTGAATATTTCCCTCATCTTCTTTTCCCCTAGTTTTGATTATTTTTTAAGCGGCGTTTATTCCCCATCTCATGCCGCCTTAATATTTAACATGCTTTACATAGGTAACTAAACTACCCAGCCAGGTATTATTGCTTGATCATATTTTAGAAGTAAGATCTGGCTCCACTCATTGCTTTTTGGAATAATATCCCCTGTCTTGGGATGACGAAGAACCAAAGGAGTACTTGATCGTGTGCTTCCCCACGTTAATTTTCTCTTTTCTCTTTTAATACAATTCATTTCATTTCATTTCATTCTTCATCTTGAAATTGCCATTTTCTACCTATTTTATATCGGTACTCTCTTTTTTGTACCTCTTTGCTTTGTTTTGCACATAAAAGTACCTCAATCCTTCTCCTCACGAGCAATAAAGAAAAACGACATCACCCATCGCTTGGCAAATCCCTCGCTCCGTTCATATCCAAAAAGCCGCGCCAAGACGGTTGTTCAAACCCTGTCGATATTGTCCTTTTGTAAGCTGATTACCATATCCATATCGTGACAATTGAAGATGCGCATTTCCTGCATCATCACTTTACCTGGACTTTTGTCAATTGTCTCAGCGTTGGCAATACAAAAACGAGATGCCGACTTTTACAGTGTGCGCACGAAGCTTCACAAGGAAATGAGTGGGAGAAGAGGGGATCCAACCGACAAATATTTTCGTGAGTTAATGTTCCTTTTTAATACCTTTACTATGGTGACCGCGATACGGGTCTGGCCGGACGGCGGTTCATGATAGTTTATTGAGTCGGAACTTTACTAACTGATGGATCGTTCCTGACAGATGAGAGTGTGTACGTACTTTACAATTCAATCAGAAGCTGAAAACGAAAGACTTTCAAAGTCACTGCGGAATTGCATGCTAACAATACGAGGCTGATAGCTTCCATCCACATTACGATGGCCGGTATGTAATTTCTTTGGAGAAATTTATCTTGGTATACAGTTCAGAACCTAATGTCCCTTTTACAGATTCGCCGACAAGCAATTGGGATATAGAGAACGCAGACAAGCACTATCAAATCTCATTCAAACCTACCTAGCTACTTTCTCAGATATCGGGGTGGAAACATGGCTTATGCATGGGACTTTACTGGGTTGGTGGTGGAATCGTAAGGTAGGAATAATACTCGAAAGGCACCCAAAAAGTCAATCAAAAGTCTCACGTCTCTAGATTTTACCATGGGATTCCGATTCCGATGTCCAAGTTTCCGAAGCGTCGATGCATTTTCTCGCCTCTTACTACAACATGACGGTCTTTCACTACAAAACTCCACGTATCCCAGAAGGTCGAGATTATATGCTAGAAGTCAACCCCCATTATGTCAACAGGGAGCAATCGGACAAGTTGAATGTCATTGATGCGCGATGGGTCGATACGACGAGTGGTTTGTTCATCGATATTACAACCGCGAGATACAATTATACACACCCCGCCGGAGAAGGAATGCTGAGCTGCAAGGATGGTCACGAATACAGAGTAATTTATTTGGAGAACAAGTGGAAGGATTGTGCTAATAGTCATAGGACACATACATTTTCCCATTGCGAGACACATTCTTCGAGGGCGCGCCAGCCAAAATTCCATTTGCGTATAAAGAAATCTTGGAGGCAGAATACCATGAGAAATCGTTGACCTTGACGGATTTTGAGGGGTATGTTCTATGAAGCCCCAGTTTTACCCTTGAAATTCTCTGCTAACCAATATACCAAGCCACCACTTCGACGATGATAAGATGGAATGGATACCTGTGAAGCAAGAAGTTCAAATAGCGATGGATCCACAGAAGGAAGCTCAGCAATCGTCGAAAACCGATGCCAAGAAGGCAGAAGAGGCCAAACAAGCTGTAGAGAATGCGAAGAAACTAGAAGAAGCACAGAAGGCTACAGAGGAAGCCAAAGAGAAAGCGAAGCAAAAGGCCGCCAAGGAATTTCAACAAAATGATACACCACCTGTAAGCAAACAACCAGCCAAAGAAAATCAGCATCCAAATTCCCATGAAGCATCCGAACCTCCACAGGCCCAACGAGCCGCAGAGAACAAGATATTCACCGCAGCCGAAAAAAATGCAAATAAAGTACAAAAAGCTGAAGAAAGACGTAAACAGGACGAACAAAAAGCCGCCGATGCGAGGAAGAAAAACGAGGAGAAGATGAAGGGTGAAGTCAAGAAAGCCGATGGTTCTGCGCCGTCATAATCGTCCAATCTTTTCAAACAGTCGATGTAACCCAGCGACTCTACGGCAATCGAGCTCCTCCGACCGACCTCTACATAAATTTCGGACATTCAAGGCGTCGATTTATAGGATAATAATTTTCTACACTTCTTTTCCATTTCATTATATTCGTTCGCTAAACGGTTTTATATCTGCTTTTGCGTTTCTTCATTATATCATGATTTTCTTCAATATTTCTGCCACAATCTGTGCCTTCGAATCTGAAGATGAAGGGGTTTGTGGATTCGAATGATCGCGAAAAGGGATAATAGTATATGGAAAAAAGGGCACGCCAATATTAGAGCGTTTGCACATAGTTGGCATTTGAATTGGCGTTATATTCCCCTCCCAATACGTGGGAAAGTATCGTATAGGATGGAGTGTTTATTTTGAGGATTATAATGGAGGCGCAAGGAGTTGGATGAATCCTGCTTCCTGGTTTGGAGGTGTGGATTGATATTCGGTGTTACATCTGCTTGAATTGGAAGAATTTTCAAAACTTGAATCATTCTCATATCAAAATTTTGTGAATATATATGCAATAACTGAGTGATGGTGGTGTTCTGGACGGGTCTAGACTGAATAAACATGAGGCTGCAAGCGCAACCTTGGAAGCTCTCAAATCCCTTTTTTTGCAGATATTCGACCCGAGCCGAATATCCAAATATTCAAGGGCCAATCAAGCATGTCGATACCTCAATTGAGTGGTAAATCTTTTCCCAATGAATATACGATGCTACTGCAAATGCAGAGGATTTGAGTTGTAAATGCCAATTAATATTTCCATATCTATCATATGCAAATGCAGACATTGAAGAAAAGCTCCAAGTGAGGTAGGAAAATCTCCACCACGGTTGAGGTGTTGTCTTTATGTGGACCCTCTGTAGATGTCTTAACTCGTTGGCCATAAGACAGTTCAGGGATAAATATCGGAAAACCTTCCTGAGTGGGCGGGAAGAAAGGACTCGGGACCCTTCATGCATCGATATGATGTGAATGGCGAGGGAATTTGCAAGCTTATCGATGATTGATGATTGATGATGTTTATTTTCTTTCTGGAAAATATGGAGTTGTGGATATGGCCGAGTGAAATGTCGAGCTGCGAGCTGCTGCCCAAGTACCTTTTTTATCTTTAAAGGCTAAGTACCTATTATTTCAATCCTTTTCTTCTTCAAGTTTTTTTTTGGGTTAATTGTTTGACATGAATTGAAATTTTGGTGGTATTTTGACTATCTAGGTATGTCTAGTAAGATTCCACTCCCTCCCTCATTCTCGCCAACGTGGGAAAATGCGTGCGAGAAAAATTTCAAGCTAATCCAAATGATTATTGCAACAGCAACACTAGTTTCTAACGGTGAAGATTCCACGCTCATGATGACGACGTCGCCCATCCCCGAACGAAGCAATTCCCAATATGAAGATGCGCATGGTGCGGGGTTGGGAGGAGGAGTGGGAAACTTACAATTTTGTTGCCGCTCTAATGGTTCTGGGCGCTCGGCGTTTCGCGAGAGTGTAAGCGCGGAGGATCGGGAGAGTCGGGCGAGGACGGCGAGTGCTGTTGGTGCTGTTGGTGGGCAGCAGGATGCGGTTTTGGGAGCGCATGGGGAAGCAGTGGTGGAGAGGGAGGGAGAGAAGGGAGGGGAGCGAATTACTGCGATTTCATTACCCAAGGCTGCGAAATCGGGTCCTGTTAGTACGATCAGGGAATTGCCTAGCGAATTCAATACGCCGTATTCGACGCGGCCTCCGTCGCCTTCTTCGGCGGCTCATACGCCCGCTCTCCATTCTCATCGTCATGCACATGCTACAGGGACGGTTAATACGGCGATTCAGATTGAAGAGTCGTCGAGGAATTTGCCCGAGACTGCATACCCGGATATCGGCAGTGTGAAGAGTCTTCGTGGAGCGCTCATCTTACTCATCACCTGCGGAGCGCAACTCATGGATAATGTTTTCATGACGGGGGTGAACATCAGCTTGCCCGCCATCCAGAAGGAATTCGGGGCCCAGGCTAGTGACTTGCAATGGTTGATTAGCGCATACACGTTGACGTTTGGGGGCTTTCTCTTGTTGGCTGGTGTGCTGAGTGATCGCTTTGGACGCAAACTCATCTTTTGTATTGGCATGTTGTGGATATCCGTCTGGACCATCGCCAACGGATTCGCCACGTCCTTCATCCAACTGGCCATCTTCCGCGCCCTGCAGGGCGTCGGAGCGGCCATGACTGTGCCGTCGGCGGTGGGGATCATCTCGTCGTATTTTGTGGCCCAGGATCGCACGATAGCGCTGTCGTTCTTTGCGGCTTCGGGCGCGGTGGGGTTTTGCGCGGGCCTCATCTTTGGGGGGTTCTTGACGGGGAGTTTGGGCTGGAGATACCTGTTTTATGTTGCTGCGGCGTTGACCGGGGGGCTGGGGGTCTTGGGGCAGCTTCTCTTGCCGAGGGATCGGTTGGGGGGCCTGGAGAAACCGAGCTTGGATTTGGTGGGGGCGGGATTGTCGACGGGTGGGCTGATCTTGCTCTCGTTTGTCTTGTCGAGTGGGGGCGTGTATGGGTGGAGTAAGGCTTTCATCATCGTCTTGCTGATCTTGTCCGTGGCCGTCTTGGGCATCTTTGTGTATGTGGAAAAGAGAGCTTCGCATCCCATCATGCCGCTTTCCCTTTGGAAAATACAAAATTTCGCCGCGCTGTGGATTTCCGGTTTTGGTACGTCTGTTTGATCTCTACATTTATTTTCATGGCTTCCTTTCCCCCTCGCGTTTGTTTGTCGAGTCCGTACTAACATGGCGAAAAGTGTGCTACGGCGGCTACCAAACCGTGCTCTACTACATCGTGCTCATCGCGCAAGAAGTCAACCGGCTGTCCCCCAGCACCACGGCCCTCTACTTCCTCCCCATGGGCGCCACAGGCTTCCTCTTCTCCATGAGCGTCGGGCGCATCCTCGAGCGCTACAATACGAAAAACGTGCTGCTGATCGGCATGCTCATGATGACGACGTCGCCCATCCCCGCCGCCCTGCTCACCCACGCCCACGCCTCCTTCTGGACGCACATCCTGCCCACCTCGCTGCTGGTCGTCGCGGCCGTCACTATCGTCTATTGCTCCTGCACCATTATTCTGCTGGGGAGTGTGCCTGGCGGTGTGAAGAGCTTGTGTGGCGGTATGATTAATACGGCGTTTCAGATTGGCTCGGGCGTGGGCTTGGCGCTGAGTAGTGCCGTCGTGCAGGCGCTGGATAGGGATGGCCGGGAGGGCGCGCTGGTACAGTATAGTATGGGGCTTTGGTTTTGTGTGGCGTTTGGAGGCGTGGGGTTTGTGGCTAGTGCGGTGGGGG
>NGKG01000024.1:99726-143607 GCA_002162505.1 Myriosclerotinia scirpicola | reverse complement strand
CCCCAAAGAAAAAACCTCAATCGATGCAAGACCCCTTCCCTTCCATCCCTTCCCTTCCCTCCCTCCCCTCCACCCAAAAAACAACAAACCCATCAACAAACCCCAAAACAAACCAAAAATCATAAAATCATAAAAGGAAAAAATAAAATAAAAACATACAGTCTCAGCCACACTAACAGTTTCCCCTCTCTCCTTCAACAATCTAGTAACCTCAATCACCACCTCTCTCACCTTTTGTGGTGGGAACTCCTTTGCTTCAGACATTGTGTGCAAGGATTTAGATTTCTTAAGTCCTGTATATTGAGATAAGAAGAAAGGAGATTGTTTGTAGAATGTTGGAGGTCGAAAGAGTATCCTTTGTGGAAGGAGAATTGTTTTCATTTATTATTTTGATTGTGTTGATTCTTGTTCGAAAATAATGAGGGACTTGTATTTCAAAGCATGACGATGGCGGGGTAAGATTTATTAGCGGCGGCCCACTGCATATCAATCAAGCACTAAAAATTTGGGTCAAACAGATCTCATTTCACGACAGTTGATTGGAGCAAGTGTTTGTTGAGTGGGTAAATAGTTTGTTCATTATAAAATATAAAATATGACAGGTTCTAAGAAAATTTGGAGATATGCAGGTATGCACGGGAACATGCTTAGCCAATAATGAAAGTCAATCGTGTGATAACCAATGCTGAGAGCCGTTGAATACAGGCCAAACGAGGAGAGTTGGCTCAAAAAGCTACCATCATCCTGCCCATTGATTATGAGCCCACAAAAGCTTTACCGGTCGTTTACTTGAAGACACTGATTCATCTCAAGATCCAGCGAATGCGTGTTGCCAAACAATCCACGCGATAAAATGAATCGACCTACCGAACACCGACTTCGACCTTTCGGAAGAGAGCCCAGATTTGAGTCGTTGTACGACGAGTTCCATCGAGCCTCTGATCCTTACTTTGCATATAGCTCAGAGCCACTAAGGAGAGCTGCCTTCGATAGATACGGACCCGAATATCGATTAGGCCGCAGTTTCGATAGAAGGAATAAGAACCGAGGCCGGATTCTGGGCCCAGAGAACGTAGAGGGTATGTTCGACTCTAGTAGCGATTATGAAGACGGAAGACGCAAAGATGCTGTACCCTTTGGGAAAGCCATGAAGAAGTTGCGTACTGTAGTGAAAGAGGCGGAAACCATTTACTCTGGAGTTCTCAAAGAGTACGATACCGATGTTAGGAATGTTAAGAAATATACACCGGAAAAGATCTTGAGACAACTGTGGAGCTTGAAATTGGATAGTGTATCGAAAATTCCAGAGCAGACGGAGGATTTAGATCAACCGTCGGGATTTGGCAACCACCAAGATCAAGATGGCAGTAATACCAAAAAAGCAAATGATTCCGAGGATACACTGTATGAACAGCTCAACCATCAGATTGCGCAAGTCGCGGAAGCCTTGAAGCAGGCCCATATATCGATTGTTGGGGAGAAATTGAGCGCAACTGTGTTCAAAGCGTCGGAGAGATTGAAGGAAAAGATCGATACCACGGGTGGACAGATTCTAGAGTTGTCTCAAAGGGCCAGAGATGGGAGTCCAGATTGTGAAGCCCTGTTAGACGAGTTGAACGGGCTACACACTTTGTTAGAGAGTAACAAAAAGTTGTACGCAGTTGAGAGGGAGGGAGAAAACGCGGAGGAGTCGGTCTCATCGTAGATTGTTCTAGTTGTGGTTTCGGAAAGGCTACTCGGAGCAGAACTCGCGAAAGTGGAGTTGATTGATTTCGAACGGAGATGGAGAGTTTTTCAGGGTACTAAGTTTTGAATCAAAGTTTCGATTTCATTAGTAGTATCCCAACTTAAAAGGTGAAATGTGATTGATCACTAACCTAAGAAAAAAGATGGGTGAAGCGTCGTCCTCAACAGAGTAATCGGAATCGAATTGTACCCAACCTATCATCACCTAAGTGACGATAAGTCTAGCACGCCACGTATTGCACTTAAGTGTCATGCCTTAGCACACACAATCTTCGCAACGGCTCTCCCATAGGAACAATAGCACACTACCCTTTTCTCTCCTCCTTTCAGATTTGATATATAGAGAGTGACCATGCCCTGCTTTTCTGATGCCAATTGCAGACGTGAAATCACGCCGAACCCTCACGGGCAGACCTGTTCATCTTTGCCAGAAGGAAAAGGAACGAGGTAAATTTGAAGAGTACTCCGAATTTCTCATATGCAAATAATTGATCGCAAGCGATCTGATATACTTGGGTGAGCAAGTTTATCTGTTTGTAGCATAGAAACGCAGCGTTGATGAGGACGACGCTTGAAGAGAAAAGAGGAAGAAATTCAAGAGAAGATTCGAATTTTATATCTCTATCCAAAAAAAAATTCGCTAAGAAATTCCTTAGCGTCGATCTTATCCTTAGCGCCACTTGAAAGCTCCACGTGAGCTCTTTGGTGTTGCACAGCACAGCCTCAATCCTCAATCCTTGCTTGTGATTATATGACGCGCCTCATTCAATCCCATATCCATTTGTTCATCATAAATTGATTGATTCCGAGGGTCGCGGAAGGATAACTTTATCAATCTTATCAACATTAACATCAGAAATCGGATAATATCAAAATGTGCTTCATTTTCACTTGTGGAGAGCATGGTATGAGAGATTCCATAACTAAGAGGGTTACTTGTTCTTTAGCTAACACTTCTACCTAGAGTTCTCATCTCAACTTCAAGGATACGAGAACGTGTTATGCCAGTGTCATAACTGCGTATGTGCTCAACTCCGCCTATCCAATCTCTCAACATTGACTAATTAATTGGGTTAGGGAAACTATTCTGCCAAAGTCATAAAGAGACATCCGTGGTTTACATTCTGCTTCATTCCAGTCCTCCCATTGAGCTTCCACGCCTATGAAGATGTCGTCTGCTCAATCTGCAATTTCGCGCAACCACTGCAAAATCGACCCGATGTACAATCTCAAATAAATGGAGGAGGACAAGTGCCATTACAAAATCAGCCACCGCCTAATGGCGGAGGTCCCGCAAATCCCGGTTGGGGAGGAGGCCCGCCAGGTGGAAAACCACAACAGCCTATGCAGTACGGATAACGTACTGCTTGGGAGAGGTTACGGGTGAGGCAGGAGGAGCTGTAAAGATTGGTCGTGTTGAGGATATACCAAAATTGTATGAACAGATATGGGGGCTGGGGTATATCAGGGCCGGCAACAGGGATGATTTAGAGGGAGGTGTGGTAAGGAGTTTTGCGAGGAACCGCTGGGATGGGTTGATGCTCTTTGTGGCATTCTGAATTTTGGGCGACAATTAATTCGGCGCTTTTGTTCCTGGGAAGGGTATTTAATGAAGGATAATTTTCCATGTCCTGAAGTATCAGGTTCTTCTTGTCAATGTACCATTACTCGTTTGACTTTGCAGGCTCTGATTTGGCCGATGCGATGTAGAAAGGACCGGGAGACACTTCCTTGGATATCTAAGTATCTTCAGCATGGTTCATGAAATGAATGGAATTCAAATGCTTAGATAGGTATCCATTGGCGATAGTATGGACAAGACTACCACCCAGAAGAGCGGTAATCGAACTGTCTCTGGTGGTATTATGGATTCAATCCTTTTGCTGGCTGGTGTCCTAGATATCTGTTTCCGTACTTTGCACACTTAAAGTAACAAATCAAACGCAATCTCTCGAAAAGTGCTTAGAGGCAGTGAGAAGGCCTAGATTGGATATGCAAGATGCAATTGTATTTTCTTTCATCCTGCATGGATATATAATTCCCCGTGGAATCAAAAGAATCATGATTCGTCGGGACGCGCGGTGTCTGGATGGGACAGAAGTCTGAATTGAACCTATCGAGGACCTCACCTCTTACAAGAGTATTGCGGTATCGGAATGTTTTGTAAGAAAACCTTACCGTCGTTTTCTGATTCCCACTCCACTCGATCTCACTGTCCAGTGTCCAGCCCTGACATGCTATGCCTTGTCTTTTCCCTGCCTTTGCATCTCTTCTCCCCATTCTTCAACAGCTCCAGTTTCCTTATCAATAATGGCTTTTTTTGAGAAATGCTTCCTTATCATTTCATCAACGACCAATCAACGACCAATCAACATTTGTACCAGGTATCTTTTGCCTTATCGTAACAGATCGCTTAACCCCCAATGTCCAAGCTTCCGATGATGCAGATGCAGATGCAGAGTCAGATAACAAGGATTCAGTGAAGTTTGATCCCATCTATTTTTTAACTTTCAACTTTTTATTCGATAATAAAATTACCATTAATTCAAACCCTTATCTCTATCAGACAGATCCATTTCAACTGATTATGCCATTATGGTGAGCAATTCATGTAAGGTAAAAATATAAAGATACCTATCAATATCAGTCAATCAATCATGTATTACTTTCATTTTCAGCTCTTTTCTTCCTGTGATGTGAGTGGTCAGTATCACAGTTATCAGTACCCCCAAAGAGGTACTACCCCAGTTGCATATCTTCATATATAGTAAGAAGTAAGATATGATATAATATAATATATAGTTGTATCCCCTCTTGTGTCACATTGGTAGATTCCGATTAATCTTTGTGAACACCACAATTTACCCACTGCATTGAGGTTGAGTTATATTCCTTCAGTAAACATGTCAATCGCACCTCCGCTCAGCTCTGGCTGGGGATATGGGATTGTTCTTGGTCTAGGAGCTCTATTCGCCTTTGGCATGGTAAGATAAACGCCCTAGGTACTGCTACAAATGAATTTCGAACTAATCTTTGAGCCAACTAGATCCTCGTAACATGGATCCTCAAACGATATAACCATGAATTACAAACGTCAGAAATGTTCAGCACAGCTGGGAGAACAGTAAAATCAGGATTGGTCGCATCTGCGGTGGTATCTTCATGGACTTGGGCTGCTACATTACTTCAGAGCTCTGGTGTTGCATACAAATATGGTGTTTCGGGGCCTTTTTGGTATGCATCTGGGGCCACAGTTCAGATTTTATTGTTTGCGACTATTGCCATTGAATTGAAGAGAAGAGCACCAAATGCTCATGTAGGTTTGGACAACTCAACGTGATTAGACACATGCTGATGGGATCTAGACTTTCCTTGAGGTTATCAAAGCTAGATATGGGGTGCATGCTCATATCGTTTTTACCGTCTTCGGTTTGATGACCAACATTCTCGTTACTGCAATGCTTTTGACGGGCGGTTCTGCTGTGGTATCTTCTTTAACGGGAATGCCTACACCTGCTGGTAAGAGAATCATATGAGATCCGATGGCCAATTACTTACATCTCATAGCATGTTTTCTCCTACCATTGGGTGTCGTCATGTATACCATGTTTGGTGGAATTAAAGCTACTTTCCTCACCGACTGGGTCCACACCTTCATGCTTCTCATCATCATTCTAATCTTCGCATTCACTACCTACGCAACAAGTGACGTTCTTGGATCTCCCAAAGCCGTATTCGATCTTCTAGTCAAAGCGGCCGCCGATCATCCAGTCGAAGGTAATTCCGGTGGGAGCTATCTTACCATGAAATCATCAGAAGGTGCAATCTTCTTCGTCATTAATATTGTTGGAAATTTTGGAACGGTGTTCTTGGATAATGGATACTACAACAAAGCCATTGCCGCATCTCCAGTTCATGCTCTCCCGGGGTACATCATGGGAGGAATCTCTTGGTTTGCCATTCCATGGCTGTGCGCCACAACAATGGGTCTAGCAGCTCTTGCTCTCGAAGGCAATCCCGTTTTTCCTACCTATCCCAATCGCATGGATGCTGCTGATGTCTCAGCCGGCCTCGTACTCCCATATGCCGCTGTTGCTATTCTTGGAAGTGGTGGTGCCGTCTCCACACTTCTGATCGTCTTCATGGCCGTCACATCTGCATCATCTGCCGAACTCATTGCTGTGTCCTCAATCTTCACATATGATATCTACCAAACATATTTCAATCCCGGTGCCAGTGGAAAGAGATTGATATACATGAGTCACGCCATGGTTATCGGCTTTGGCTTGTTCATGGCTGCCTTCTCGACAGGTTTATACTACGCCGGTATCTCCATGGGTTATCTATACCTGATGATGGGCGTAATCATCTCCTCGGCTGTTATTCCCGCAACCCTAACAATCATGTGGGCTGGCCACAATTGCTGGGCCGCCGCACTCACTCCTCCTCTAGGCCTCATCTGCGCTGTCATAGCCTGGCTCGTCACTGCTAAGAAAGAGTGCGGCTCCCTTGACGTCGACTGTACCGGCTCCAACAACCCCATGTTAGCAGGAAACGTTGTGGCTCTTCTTTCTCCACTCATATTCACACCCCTCTTCACCCTCATCTTCGGCTGGGATAAATACGACTGGAAATCCATGGCCGACATCCGCAGAGGCGATGACCATGATTTAGCAGACGCAGCCGACGTAGACCTCGAACTCGTACCCGGCGAAACGCCTACCTCGGCTGCAGAAGAAGCGCTCGAACAAAGAAAACTCCTGCGCGCTTCGAAGATCGCAAAGGGTATGACCGTCATTCTTACGCTTGCATTGTTGGTATTATGGCCAATGCCCATGTACGGTAGCGGATACGTATTCTCTGAGAAATTCTTCACCGCGTGGGTTGTGGTGGGTATTATCTGGTTGATAGGCAGTACAATGACGGTGGGTGTTTATCCTGTATTTGAGGGGAGACATTCACTGGCGAGAACGGCAAGGGCGATTTATTTGGATATTACGGGGAAGCAACATCCAAGTCGACATCATAGACCTGAGGCCACGTATGTTGAAGGTGTAAAGAATGATGGGGCTGAGACTCCACCGGTCGTGGGCGGCGAGAAGGAGATTGCGGAAAAGAGCAGGGTCACTGCTCAGTAGGGGTGCTGGCGGAGGTAGTACTGCTCTTTGCGAGATGCAAGGAAAGGAATGTTTGATGATACCATAGTTATCTTGGTTTTTGCTCTGATATGTTTGATTCTTATGAAAGGAAAGGTGAAGGCCAAAGGGGAGTAGAGAATGTAGATTCCTAGTAGATTGCGAATGCACAGAACTAGAGTATCTATCGCTTATGCCACAGTGGCTCCTCACCACCGTGAATAAGGTTCTAGAACTTCAGTCCATAGTCTTTGAGCATCTCTTATATGTCAGGTTTTGAAGTATGTTGAATTTATTAGTCAGTTAGAGTTTTGACTGTTGGAATCGAGCTTGATGCGGCCGCTATATAGTATAGCTGCACAGATAGAGGGCATAAGAATCTATTACTTCGGGAAGTTCTCTACAGGCATTGGGCTCATTACATGACTTCCAATAGTCATCTCTTATTTGAAGATCGTACGTATGTATGTATGTAGCTATATCAGATCCAAGTACGCATTGCGCAGTGCATTTGTACTTTTGTATATTGAATTCTAAAGAGTTCCCGGTAGTAGTAATGGAAAGAATATTGAACATGCTTCTATGGGCTGGACAGACTATTTTCTAGAGAATCATCTAGGTTTTTGTTCACGGGATCGCTGGGGAGTTTACCAAAAACCTGATCTAGGGGTGTTTTTGGAATCGAATCGAATGATAGATCTTTAAGACAGATGAGAGGGCTCGAGTTATATTGCTTTGTTTGAATGAGGAATTAACTCCTTGAGATCGAGAGCACAGATGATATCGATTTTTTTTTTGGTTAGAAAGGTGTTGGGAATGAGATAAGACGTTCTATTATCCTCCATTCTAGATGGCGATGATTACTTTACTTCAAGCGCGTTATGGAATAGATACCAGCATGATTTCCATGATTTGCAGATTATTAGCAGGAACTCGCTCTACAATTCGAACTGTCGAGAAATGGGAGAAGAGGGAAGAATCGCTCTACAAGTAGGAAAGTCAGGGGTCTGTCTACACGGGGCCCCCGAGGAACAGTAAGTCGAGTGATTATTCTTATTTTATGCTCACTGAATCTGCCGAATACTCATGTTCTGTCCCTCTTTGCGCAAATTCCTTGATATGGCTGAAAGTATCTCGGGGGGTTATTGTAGTGACTTTGACTTGAAATTTGAATCTGCAAGGGTCTGAGATGATCCGGTTCTCGTTAGCTTTCTATGCCATGATGCCGGCCGGAATAGAGATCATGGATTTTATACAAACTGTTTGCCACATCGGCAGCGCGATTCTACGAGTGGGAGATAACTCGCAGAGGATGGAAAATAGTCACCATGACTTATACTTCACGCCTCCTCCAGACTCAACACAAAGGAAACCAGATGTATCCAGTGTGAATAAAGATGTAAGAAATGAAAGTAGGAGCTTGATTGGATAGAAAATCTTCAGATATCGTTACAATGATGTAATCTCATCTGCTGGATCATTGGAGATTTATATTATAAACACAATAGTCATGAAGATGAAGATGATGGTGAAGATGATGGTGAAGATGATGGTGAAGATGATGGTGAAGATGATGGTGAAAATGATGGTGAAGATGATGGTGAAGATGAAGATACGGTTGGATTATAAGGCTGCATCGTAAGCTTGCAAGCGGCCGAATTCCGCCTGTCGCAAATCGAGAAGGGGGTTGGTCTTTGTTATTACTTAGTGGTGAAGATCTTCCTATTAGGGGATTAGGGGACACTAATGTAGTTGTTTGTCTTGTCTGCCTCTGAGAACATATAATCTATATCATTTTTCATATCTATAGGCGTGCGAGATCCAGAGTTTATCATATCAGATCATCAGGAGCAAAAGCCTTCTTCCAGATAACTTCTTGATCTTCTGCCAAGGAATTTAGAATTTGGAGCTCATCACGGAGATCACGTATCGTGTCAAGAAGCTCAGCCTCAGAGGAGATGGCATGATAATGATTTAATAGTGCTGACTTTTCTAATGACTTGAAACCAGAATCTTCCCCAGGATGTTGCTTCTTGGATTTTCTATTACCTGAAGACCTCGAACGAAGAAATTCCCGGAAGAGGGAAGATTCCTGATCAGCCAGCCTACTCGAATATATTAGCTTGCATATTTACATTGTACAATTCTTCTGCGCGAGAACAATAACGAACCATGTCTCCGATTGACTCTCGGAATATCTCAATTCGGTCCCTTTAAGCCTTGACTGGGAATATGCACACGAAGGATTTAGTTGCTATCTCAAGAATAAAAGTTCCAACACAGAGTGGACCGATGTAGAATGTTCGAAACAGTTTTTGGCCGCGCCGTAAAGTATGTTGTTAAGAGCGATTTGAAGAAGGTTTCCTGGGGACTTTTGATAAAAGATCTTTGTAGATTTCTGATTGGTGTCTTCTGTCGTGGCCGTGATAATGGTTTCTGAATGCAATTTAGCTTGGTAATTAATATGCAGGTGTTTATCGGTACCAGTAGCCATACTTTCATCAATAACCCAAGCCCAAATTTGATTTTTCATAAGGATTGGTTGGGCCTCGATACCTTGAATTGTCGTCAGTTCTAAATCACGTCATGCTAGCCCCTATCTTACTGCTGGGTTTCGGGACCTGTTGGTGTGCTTTTTTTGCGGAAATTTTGAAAGTACTTGATCATTGGCTCTTTCGGTGGTATCCGAAATTATTGCATAGTAATACTGGTCAAGAGTCATGGAGGTATGTTTGGTTTGTTTGGAGTTGCGTCTATTGATGGATTCATCAAACCTCATATGCATAGTGGCAGGGGGTTTATCTTCTCTTGGATTATAAGTCCATATAGGAAGATACGACATCTGTTTTTGATGAGGGTCAGTAAGTTGCACTACTGTAGAAAGAGGAACTGCGCAGCTGCGTACGTAGAGAGCTGCCCGTTATAAAGTTTCGTAAACGTCTCCTCCCAACTTGTTGAGCTAGAGGTGATCCTCCAGCTGGGTGGCACCTTCGATAATGCTCTGCCAGTGAGCTTCATCATGCAGCCATGAAAATGAGCACATGGAGCGCATCCCCAAACCAAAAACATACGCTGCAAGCGGCCTCGTAGATTCTGTAGCGCAGGAAGACCATCGAGGGACCATCACGAGATTCCCACGGCTATACCATTTCGTAGCCAAAACCAGTCCCGTGCCTCTTATTTCGCGGAAACTGCCCGTTGAGTTCTCGCAGCTGCGATTGAAGAAATTCTGAGGGTTTGTCGAAGAATCGTGTGCAAATATATAGTAGCACTCATAGTCGATAGAGCAAAGGAATGCTAGGTCCTTCAGGCGAACGTTCCTCGATGGCCCGGGCCTGTGACCAGAAGGAACCTGAGGGATCGCTCGGTATGACTTCCCAGGGTAGGAATTTGGTGATGAAATCTTGACACGGGGCGCATAAAGACATGATAATCCTCAAGTCATCTTCAGAGGCTTGCAGCACAATACTGCAATACGCTTAGGGTAAAATATGGATTGCTCTAGGTATGCAACTATGACACTACATAGGTAATCTCAATCAAGAGCTATACACGGGTAAATTACTACATGATGAGGGGTGCTTTGGGGGTTGCAAGGCACAATCTAGCCGGCTCTATTTTGCAGTCAAATTGAAGCTTGAGAGAGATGAGATGGTGAGAAAAGTGCCAAAAAGCCGCCAACTGAACAATGGAGAAACTGTACCTACATTTAAAACAACTGGAAGGCCATAAAAATAATATAGAAAACAAAAAATGATCAATTCCATGATGTCGTGGTATGGGTCCCCTCGAATATTTGTTACTTTTGTCTATAATGAAGATTGAAAACTTTTCAATAAGATTTTACCTGAGACAGCTACAAAGAGTGTCTTTCAACCACCCTTGGGATGAGCAGTGTGATAATATACTGAACATAAATACCGAATAAGACGTAGACATAGATATAGAAATAGAAATTAGGAGTTGTTCATCTCATCTTTTTATCAATACAAATTCTTCTTGTGGATGCAAGGCATAACTGAAAACCCAAACCCAAACCCAAACCCTCATTTCCATTCACCGAATCCACCCTAATCACATTCATACTTATCCCAATTTCATTTCCATAAATCTCATCATGCCTACTCTCAACTTTAAAATTCCAGAGTAGGTGTAACACCCTTAACCCTCCCGATAACCTGACTAGCAGCATACTTAGGAATAACCTCATCATCATGCAACATCTCAAATTCCTCCGTAGCATCTCTACCCATGAAATTCATGAGTGCTTGTGGACCACCTGGATGCTCATCTAACCAATCTGATACATCCATAACGACGCCCTTAACTACAACCCATAAATCTTCTTTCGTGTTGTGTTTGGCGACTTCATCCATTGTGAATTCCTTTTCGGGAATTTTGAACTCGGATGGTTTGGTTGGTTTGCTGACTTTCCCTGGATCAGATGAGTCTGCTCCATTTTTCATGACGGGACCAGCGGATGTTTGAGATTGTTGAGCTACTTTATCACCAGTACCGGAAGATTGACTATCCCATTCTACGGAGATCTTGCCGGGTTGTGATGGGTCAATGTGAAGGGAGATTTGACCAAGACGTGATGCGGAGCCGAGATTGCCTTTGAGGGCGTTTTGGAAGAGATAGTTGCTAGCAGAGTCACCGGCGACTCGTCCATAGACAACACATCCAAGTAAAGAGGATCCACCAAGACGATTGGCACCATGGACACCTCCTGCTAGTTCACCGCAGGCATAAAGACCTTCGAATGGTTTGCCCTCTTGGTTGAGAATCTGTGCATCTGCATTAATCTCGATACCACCCATTGTGAAATGGAGAACTGGTTCCATGACAGCAACGTGGAAGTCATCATCGATATCGACAGGTCCGTTGTGGAAGAACTTCTTGCCGTATGGATCCTTCTCCTTGCCTTCGGCGATTTTGTTGTATTTCTTGAAGGTTTCCTGAAGATGATCTGGTGTACAACCAATCTCCTTTGCGAGTTCTTTACCGGTCATCTTCTTCATGAGGCCACGGCCAGAATAATGACGAGTGTGAAAGTCGAGAACATTTGACGCTTTGGAGTTGAGGATAAGACGAACTGGAAATTTTCCCTTGTCCTTTTCCTTCCACATCTCACCAGAGACGTAATCTCTATGGCCAAGTTCGTCACAGAAACGATCACCAGCACCATTCAAAAGTAGACCTCCTTCACCACGTAGAGCTTCAGCAGCCAAGAACTTCCACTTAGAACCAGGATCCTTAGGATCAACAAGACCTGTTGGATGTACTTGGACTTTGTCCATATCGATTCCATTACCACCAATAGCCATGACCATCTTTTGACCATCGCCAGTGGCGTGTACACCATTGGTAGATGCCAAGTCGTAAGTATCGGGTCTGTGTTTCTTGAGTAAAGATGTTTCTGTGAAATCTGCTGCATATCCACCAGTGGCCAAAACGACAGGTCCCTCGACAAATGAGGGTTCGCCACCGAATTCATAATTCACACCAAGAATCTTGTTCCCTTCCTTCTTCAACCCGGTAACTCGTGCCTTCTTGATGATTTGTACACGTTCGGGCTCAGCTTCAGCGAGCTCTTCGAGTCTTTGCATCAAAGCATATGTTATGGCCATACCAGGAAACTTGGCATCGTGTCCACGGTGAGTTCTTGGATGTGAATGACCACTGAGTCAATTAGTATATGTATAAGCATTTCATTTATAGTTCTTGCTTACCCTAGCCTTGATACGAGGGTCAAATCCAACCCGAATACATCTTGGAGCCATTCGACAGCGGCGGCAGATTTGTATGTCAAGACTTTGATCAAATCGGGCCTTGCCTTATCTCTCGCCGATTTCAGTGTGTCATCGTAGAATTGTTTTACGCTGTCTTGAATCTTTTGGTCGACTTGTGTTCGAGTAAGTGCTCCGTTGATACCGGAAGTAGCCTCTGTTGATCCATTAGCGAAAGTTTTGTGAATCAGGAGTTATTTTGCTTACTAGTTGAGTTGCCACCAAAGAAGGCTGTTTAGACCAGTTAGCAAATGTTTGATTACGAATGGATGGCGGGAGACATCTGAGAGCAATTCAGACATCAAATTTTGGGTCAAGAGCAGTGCCATGCCCATATATTATCGCAAATTCAACATACCTTGCTTATCTAGAACGACAACGTTACCACCAGCTAGGTAAATTGTATGCGCAGCACTCAATCCGGATACTATGGTCAATATTAGCTTCAATATACTTCTGGGAGGACAAAGGTAATCAAACATACGACCACCGCCAACGACAATTACTCTGGGTGCCATTTTGATTAAAATTGTCTGAAGGGAGAATGATGAGAGGATATCAATAATCTTGAAAAAGAAAGTTTAGAGGATAAACAATAGAAAGGAATCTTTGGAGAATGGGTTGTTGGGGGGTTTTTGTGTTTGAAGTAATAGCGCGCTCGTCTCTCCGCCGCCGGAATGGATACCGAGGCATTACGGCCATCCATGTTTTAGTTTGAAGCTAAGCTGCTAAGCAAGAAACATATGATCATGATTCGCTGGAATTGTATGGATATGCTTATGTCATCAGATGAAACTGGGGAAATATTATTATGGAGATGATCCGTGGATATCAAAATTTCCCGCAAACGGTAGGTACCTAGTAGGTAGCATAAGGATTAGGGTTTGAACTTGTCTACGGAGTAAATGTACATTTTAAAAGTACAAAACGAAAACAGCAATAGCGGTTTTGAGATATTCGTTCTCATAAGTAGAGTAGATTTGATTGACCTATTTTCGAAGATTATTATTACCCATATCACGAGTCAGCATGATAATTATTATTATGATGTACAAAGTACTTCATACTCTACCTGGAAGCTATATCAACAAAGAAGGAGAGGACTCAGAGGAGGCGGGAATCAAAGCATGTGAAAGCCGGTAGAAGCTACTACCTACTAGTATCTAATTAGTAAGCCCCACAAAATCAAAGCTAACTCCAGGTTTTGAGATTCTGCATCAGATGATGATTCGATCTGAGGTCATACTCCGTTCCGTATTCGTTACAATTAGAAATTAGGGGGGGGTTTTAGAATTTAAATACGTACCTAATAAACATGTGAAAGAGTGACAGCTTGACAGGTCGGTAGATCACTAGTAGCCGACTGTCAGTTGGTGAGCCGAATACGGAGTACCTACGCAGTATAAATGTATTTCTGCTTGGATACAAATATCAATAATAATGAATCAATAATCTTCCTACCTAGTACGGAGTACACTTCAGAGTCCAGACATACCCGTGGACCTATTAGACATTACTAGATCAAGCTTGCCGACTTTTGTAAGAACTTGGAACAGCCTGGACATCCATTTGATAGATCTCCCAATCACTCAAAGTACTTGGGACCATATAAACTTTCAAAATGCTTTGTACATCTAAACCCGGACAGCGTATAAAATCATTTCGAGTAATACAATACAGACAATATACGGGAATAGCTCAGTCTTCTTCTCTAATCTGATATCACCACAAATCTATTGGCGCATAACATATCTGATCACGTGCATGGATTCTAGTCCCATGTAGATGAGCGGAGACGATTTTTATCAGTTCGTCATCCCGCATTTCTAACAAGATTTCGCGAACACAACGAAAGTCGTCAAAAGTATAAAGATGAAATACACATCTGCAATACCATTCCTGCTGACGGCATTCTTCGCTACTACACTTTTAGGTAAAGATACTCAAAGACCTCTGCCAGACAACAATCTTGGTCCTGCGATGCCTCCTAAATCCGAACCGTCTTCTGATCCTGTTGGTGGGGGCGATACAATCATTCTATCAGATGTTCTTGGTAGAGACCGGAGTATCAACATATTTGCAGGATTCACAAGAGACATAGCACCCATAAGCCAGCGATTTGCTGATAGTGGTCAAAACACTACGATCCTTGCGCCCGTCAATTCTGCGATAATGGGTCTACCTAGAAAGCCATGGGAAGACCTCGAAGACTATGACAAGCTTGGGGCCAATGCCTATGAGGGCGAAGATGGGGAAGAGAGAGCCCACAAAAACCTACGAAGATTTGTGGAGGCTCATATTGTTCCTGCGAGTCCATGGAAGGAAGGGGAGAAAGTTAAGACTTTGGTTGGAGATGAGGTATGGTGGGAGAGTAAGGATGGTGTGAAACGAGTAAGTCTGTCATATATGTAGTAGCCAACAGTTGCTGACCACATTCGTAGTTGCAACCGGGGAATATTGAAGTTACTAGCATGGCAGGTGATGTTTATAACGGGCAAGTTTGGATATTGAAGGGTGTGAGGAATTATGCATAGAAACCGCTAGGTGCTTAACTACAAAGGTTGGTGTTGTTTGGATTTCGGCGCTCGACTTACTAGTGGGTTGGGTAGGGCGTATATAGCTTAAACTTTTTCCCTGTCGTTTCGCGTCGTGATGATAATGAAGCTTTGAGCTCTCCTTGATATCTCTGTATGTCTTATATACTGATAATGATATAAATTTATCACTCAAATCTTACAAAAGAAACATGGAAACTATGAGCGACATTCTCATCATTGCTTCAGTTCGCAGTAATATCAAGAAATCAGAATGAGTAGCTTGCTCACTGGTCGTAGCCTTGCCCCCCTAATCTATTTTGCGCAGCCTTGTGTACCTTACGGGGATTTGCCCTACGAGGTAGGCCATAAAGGGTATCGCGGTAATCGCCGGCACGCTAAGGGAAATCATCATTGCGATCATTTGTAAATTCTCACGACTCAGTACCGACGTTTCGCTTTCTATTCGACTTGATTTCGATGTTGCAAGCCAGTTAGTTACTGCGAATCTATTCATAACTCTGATTCACACTGCAAAACAAATTCACTTCTATGGACCGACGTTAACTGTGTTAACTCCATTGCGCCGGAGCATAAAGCCTTCCGCGTAGCTTAAGCAACCTCGTCAGTACCTCCTCGTTCTTCGCTGAGTCCAGTTCGATCTCGCATTCAAGATAAAGCCTAAGCTGGTGATTTTATTTTCAATCGCCCCTTCGCTTACCAGTGAGCTAACTTTTACTCCTCATATACAGCTTATCGGACAAATTAAGAATCAAATCAACCAACCGAAGTCAGCCATTATGAATGTTCAACCACACAACGGCCCTCCAGGCTTCGATCGAGATCGTGATATGGAAGAGCAGCACCGACAACGTGCTTTACAGCAGCAGGAAGAGTTGGCGACGCAGCGTGAGCGTGACCTTGAGAGACAAGAAATAGCTCGACAACACAGAGAACCGCAATACCAACCAGCACCTCCACATCAAAGCAATACCGGCAGTATACCCTTACACCAACCTGTTGCGAACCGGACAACTACGGCGATGCATAGCCCAGGAGGGATTCTTGCTACTCATGGCACTGCACTAGGAGCTCCAAGTGGACCTGGAAATGCATTTGGGGGACCGCTTCACAACGACGCAGCACGCAATCTGCAACACCATGCTCAAACAGCCGCTCAACCACCACAGCAGCAACATACTGGTATATTCAGCTCCGAAACCATCTTCAGCCGCGGCTCAGGTGCCCCTCAGGCAAATGTGCCACTTGGAGTTCCAGGCGTCCCAGATGTTGGCTTCGGTAGGCCACAGCTAGTACCACGCGAAACGACCCAACAGGAAGTGGCAGCCGCAAGACTGATGCCATTTGGAACCCCTGGTCATCAAATTCCTGGCCCTGCTGGTCTAACCCAAGGTGGTCAACAGCCAATTCTCAATGTAAGTCTACAAATTTGATCATCTTTTGTTACCTAAGAGTTTTGAGGTATATCATCAGCTTTAAACTAAATCTAATTCGTCTCTTTGTAGGATGCTCTTAGCTACCTCGACCAAGTCAAAGTTCAGTTCGCAGATCAGCCCGACGTTTACAACCGATTTCTTGATATCATGAAAGACTTCAAGAGTCAAGCGTACGCTATATTTCCTTCTTCATTTTTGGATAGCAGATTCTCTAGAGACGATATGTACGGTCCACGTGCTAACTTCTGTAATTCACTTCTAGAATTGATACTCCGGGTGTTATTAATCGAGTGTCCGAACTTTTTGCCGGTCATCCAAATTTAATTCAAGGCTTCAACACATTCTTACCACCTGGATACAGAATCGAGTGCGGTGCAGACAATAATCCAAACACAATCAGAGTTACAACTCCAATGGGAACAACCGTTCAATCAATTCCGGGTGCTGGTCGGGCACTTGGTGAGACTGTAGTTAGCCACGGCGGCGGCGCAAACGGCTTTTACAATCCTCAACGCCCTGGAAATTGGCAGCAACAACCGCAACACAGCATTGAAAGTCCAGAAGCAGTATTTAGTCCTCCTCACCAAAGTGCCGCGGTCCCCTATGGTCATAATCAAACACCAATTGGATCATACGACGCACAAGCAGCAGCGGCTGCCGCAGCTCATCAACAACAACAACGAGGTGTCTCTCAATTGACTAACGCTGTTAGCGCGACCTTGGGTCAACCACCGAGAAATACACAAACGCCAACACCTGGCGGTGGTTCTGCTAATTTGAATGGCTCTGGCGCGCAAGCGGGCATAGAAAAACAGCGCGGCCCAGTCGAATTCAATCATGCAATAAGTTACGTGAACAAAATCAAGGTATGACTTATAAGTTTCTGCCGGTCACTTTTGAAAAAATACTCACCATTGACCCCCAGAACCGCTTTCAAGATAAACCTGAAATTTACAAACAATTTCTTGAAATTCTTCAGACTTACCAACGCGAATCCAAGCCCATTCAAGACGTTTACAGTCAAGTAACTACTTTGTTTGGTACGGCGCCCGATCTCCTCGAAGATTTCAAACAATTTTTGCCAGAATCTGCTGCACACGCAAAAGCTGCTGCCAAGGCTGCGGAGGAGGCAACGGCGATGACAGATATTTCTCAAAATCCCCAGCTTGGTAATAGAGGTCTTTCGGGAGATCCCAAACTACCCATTATGGGCAATTTTCCTATCCCTACAACTAGCACTGGTAAGCCAGAAAAGAAGCGCAAACCTCTCACTCAAGGGTCTGGTTCGCAGATGAACAATGGTGGAGAAAGCTCTGTTCGTGGCACCGGCCAACAACAACCCAATAAGGTACGTTAGTTATATAGATCGATGTATCAAACGAGTTGTTTTACTTCGAACATTGCCCATTTTTGGTGAGACGTTGATTTAATACTTTAATTTCTATAGCGACCGAAGACCCATCATAACAGTAAACCACTGGCGACCGACGCTGCTGCAGTGTCTCCAACTCTTACGCCTATCATACCCGAGCCACTTCCTCCTACATCGATGGCCGCCGCGAGTCTTGAAGAATTGGCCTTCTTCGATCGTGTAAAGAAACATATCGGCAATAAGTCCACCATGAACGAGTTTTTGAAGCTTTGTAATCTTTTCTCTCAGGATTTGATCGATCGAAATGTCCTAGTACACAAAGTTAGCAACTTCATTGGTTCAAGCCCGGATTTGATGAATTGGTTCAAAATATTTGTTGGTTATGAAGGAATTGACGAGGTCATCGACAATCGGCCAAAGGCTCCAACAGGAAGAGTAGCATTGAGTAACTGTCGAGGCCTGGGACCAAGTTATCGCTTGTTACCGAAAAGAGCAAGTCCTCCCCTACTTCCGTACTTTTAGCTTCGGAAAATTCAATTATTGTTTAGCATAGGGTTAATCTGCTGGAAATCAAGGGTCGTATGCTAATCTTTCAATGACAGGAGCGATTGAAGCCTTGCAGTGGTCGAGATGAGATGTGCCAAGCCGTGCTTAATGATGACTGGGCATCACATCCTACATGGGCATCAGAAGATTCTGGGTTCGTAGCCCACCGAAAGAATATTTACGAGGAAGGTCTTCATCGCATCGAAGAAGAACGTCACGACTACGACTTCAACATAGAATGCAACGCCAAAGTTATACAACTTCTCGAGCCAATCGCCCAGCAGATCGTTGCTATGGATCCAGAGGATAGAGTAAACTTTCGCATGCCTAACTCTGCTGGTCCCAACACTGCCATTTACAAGCGTGTATTGAAGAAAATCTATGGTCCTGAGAAAGGCCCACAAGTTGTTAACGATCTGATAAATGATCCTTGCGCTGTATTACCAATAGTTTTGGCACGCCTTAAGCAGAAGGATGAAGAATGGACTTTTACTAGAGTAAGTGTCATATACTCCAATAATGCAACATCGCTAACATCAGTATCAGCGTGAATGGAACCCCGTCTGGGGGGCACAAGGTAGTGTCATGTACTTGAAGAGTCTCGATCACATGGGTATTCATGTCAAGCAAGCCGACAAGAAGTTTTTTGCAGCAAAGCATTTGGTGGATTCCATTAAGACTAAACACGAGGAACAACGACGTCTTAGAAGCTCGAGAGGTCCCACACCGAAATTTCAGTACTCCTACCAATTTGCAGACCAGGAGGTCATTGGCCAACTTCTACACATCATGATCGTTTATGCATGCAATGCAAACCAGCACAGTAGCTCCGAACGTCGACGTATTTCCGATTTCTTCGAGAAGTTCTTATCTGCATTCTTTGACCTACCTTACGATTTTGTCGCACGCCATACCGCTGGCATCGATCGTGGAACCCCCGACGATGAATACGAAGATATCGCACCAGCCGAGCTTTCCAATGGTCGAGGCAGACGACCAGTCAACGGGAAAAAGGCAGACCTACGACGAGGGGTACTCGATAGAGGTCGAAATGGCACAAGAGGTCGTGGACAAAAAGATGATAGCGGTACCGGTAGCAAAGAATCTACACCGGATGTTGATTCCAACATTGATGAAGAAGCTGCGGAAGTAACTGATGACAGAGCTATGACTGAAGTCACCAATGAGCGGTGGGCTGCCGTTCCAGGTGCAGTTGCTGTTCAAGGAACCAAACCCCTCGAATCCGATGACTTGGAAATGAAAGCGGATCAGCCATTCCAACGTGATTGGTACAATCTATACTGCAATCAGACCGTCTTCGTTTTTTTCAGCATTTTCCAAACTCTTTATCAGCGACTCAAGGACATCAAAGATGCAGAGGACTCGGCAAAAGCAGAAATGGAGCGTGCAAAGAGTAACAAGCCTGCAAAACAAATAGGTCTGCTAAGCGACAGAAATGACTATTTTACTAGTCTTGAAGATGGCGAGTCTTGCTATTCAGCAGTCTT
The DNA here is from genome assembly GCA_002162505.1 of Myriosclerotinia scirpicola. NCBI lineage: Eukaryota > Fungi > Ascomycota > Leotiomycetes > Helotiales > Sclerotiniaceae > Myriosclerotinia > Myriosclerotinia scirpicola. Next base: position 123,520 of record NGKG01000024.1, on the reverse strand, counting down.
GAGACTTGTTGAAAATTACATAATGGGCGATGTTGAAGATCCTAAATACCAGGACTATCTTAGACATTATTATTTACAGACTGGATGGAAAATCTACACCATTACTGATTTGCTCAAGAGCCTTTGTCGTCTTGGTTCCATTTGCTCCTCTCCCGATTCTAAGGAGAAGACTCCAGATCTCATTGACCAATTCTTACGGAACAGAGAGGCAAAAGAAACGTCGTACAATATCGAGATCAATTTACGGAAACAAGCTGATAAATATATCAAAGATTCTGAATTGTTCTTGATCAGATGGGCATGTATTTCCTGATTTTCCTATATGCATACTTTACTAACAAGAAACCAGTACCCCAAAAAGCATGAAGCCACATCGCAGTGGGTTCATCGTGACGAAACTACCTTCGATCTTGACATTATGCAACGAAAGGAGCGTTGGCAATACTATACATCATCTTATGTCCGCATTGAACCGACTGAGGGTGTACCACGCAGGCATGTTCGCAAGAGCCTCCTCACCCGCAATTTACCAACAGATACCGATTCAGAAGATGGCTCTAACCAACGCAAGCCTCTCGTTTGGGGCGAAGATTTAACCCTTAGAATCTGCGTCAACAGCTATAAAATTATCTACAAGGAACCCGGCGTTGAATACTTCATCTATGCTGATAAAACTCTGGGTGGTGGCGAAAATGGTGAGACTAGACAGAGGTTGAAGAAGGTTGAAGAGTCAAGAAATCAAAGATTTCATGAGAAGTTTGGGATGAACAATCGATGGATGAAGGAAAAGAGTCACGAGGAAGTCAGTAGGATCAATCAGGAATTCAGGAAATGGGTTAGTGAGGGCGTCATTCCATCGTCGCAGGCTGTCAGCGCTGGTAGCGGTGTCGTTCCCGGACCAGCATCCGGAGCAACACCCGCGGCTCCTGCGACGGCGGCCGTAGATAACGAAGTTGATATGGCTGGTTAAGTACTGAATACCTTTGTTATTCAAAATGGGTAGGAAATGGGAGGAGTTTTGGAAGGGTTTCGTAACGACATTCTCTTTGATTTTCGAATTTCCTTTCTCGATTTGTTTTCAGAGCTCGAATCCCTTTGACCATGTGGCTGCCATGGATCTGTTTGCGAATGCTTGCATGAATACCGCGTGCTATGGAATGAGAGCATTTGCCTTAATGCGGTGTTCTCTCTCGCTCTCAATGTTTAGTGGAAACTTGCTTGGGAGAGGTTTATATCCTGTATGATAGATAATTAAAAGCCTCAAATAAATTCGTGGGATGAGGGGTGATGTGATAGTTTGAAGTACTGCATAGTTTGTATATGGCCTAATGCTTTTGATTTCTCTTATACAACTACACTACTCCAGTGAGTAGGTAGGTACTCTTGCCATTTTTTCATCCGTAAATCTTAGTTTGGCCCAAGAGATTTTAGTGTATAGGCACGAACGTGCAGAGGGGGGTTGCAGATGCAGAGGATGCAATATTGACACTCCGGAAATCCGTATCTTCTAGCCCTTGCTTGTTACTGCGTTTTGTAGATACCTTTAGCGGCGGAAAGTCATGGCTTATTTATTAGCCTTTTCGTGGGATTGTACATCTACAATATGTTGTTGTTGTGGAATATGAAGAACGCACCGTGGACGTTCTTTTCATTCGTTTTCTATTTTGTTTTGGTAATTTTGATTGGATTGGATTGGATTTTGAAGCGTTTGATCATTTCCAATTGATAGTTAGTTGGTTTTGAGATGTTACTTTTCCACTTACTTCAGGTTACTTGCCTTTTCGCTGATAGAGAGACTTTGATGGGATGTTCGAAGATTGTACCTAGTAGATGTTGAAGGTTGTTTGGTTGGTATAGTTGATTGGTTGTAGGTAATTTGCTACAGGAGCTTTATCCTATCCACCCTGGAATGCCTCTCCACGAAGTTGCCTCTCTACGAAGTTAGAGGTCTCCTGCGATCCATTCCATTGTTTTTCGCCCTCTAGCAGGGGTCAGAAAATGTTCAAAGGGTCTTCATTTTGGGTCTAGTGCAAAATTCATATGCTAAGTTACGTTTTCTGAGTAGAATCCTCCCGGGTGGGTGGAGTGGGNNNGGGGGGAGGAAGGACTCTCACTCAGGAAACGTGAACCTCGAACCAATCAGAAGCTAAGTAGAGAGGCCTGGGGTTGGATTTTTGGATACCAAACTTGAGCCGCATTGTGGGAATTGGATGATAGCTCAAAGGGGTATAGAATCATCCAAATGTTTTCAGTCCATAGTGGTGTAGGCTTTGATTTTGAAGCCTCTAAGAAGTATTCTCCCCGGCTGTGGATGGGATAGTACTATGAATACTTTAATAATGTCTTTAGCTTCGCTTCTGTATTCGGGAATGATCCCTACAAAAACATATATTTTTAAATTTTGTATTAAAATTTATTGTTCGATATTTAAAGTTGGAGTTTATACCGAATATTTCGAACTTTCTAGTAGATAAATCTATGCTATCCAAATAAGGTGTATCGCCAGTATTAAAGCTAGAAGCGTTTCTAATGATTTTTTGCTTTGTTAGTTTTTAGTATATTATTTCGTTGGAAAATCGCATAGCTCCCGTAAATGTAGCACCACTGCAAAATCACCTTCAGCCGCACCGAGCTTCTTTTTTAGCTTATGCGCGCCATTACAAATGTAGATGGAGTTGCGAAAGAGCCTCCAAAAGTTGGCAATTTCAGTATGCGGGGTTGAATTGGAATCTTTTGTATTCTAGCCCCATTCGCAGTTCAGCTTGCTCGGAGCAATGACGATCACCCGCTAGAGACGGCTCGGGTCGTCACAAACCAGTGCCTTACACACTACACGATAGTGCCAGCGAAACACAGGGGTCCTCGGTAACTGCTATAGGCTATGAGATTTACATGGATGAAATAGCGTTCATTTATATGTAGATAGCCCCACTCTATCTAGTCTAGTGTTTACTCAGACCCAATTTTAAGCGAACCAGAATAATCAATATCAACTACAAAGCACGAGCAGCCTTAGTTCGCCCAGCGATACTAGATGATGCAGCGCTAGTAAATCTTTCCACTGTGCACGTAGGCCCAGCTCAACTTCGATAGCTGCATGCTACACAGATCATCGAAATGCAGACTTAACTACCAACTTAACCAAATTCTTGTTTGCTTGCAAATCGACATGTTTCTTGATATTCATATGATTGTTAGATACACAAACTACCTACTAAATAGGGACATGAGACTACAAGAATATATACATATATTTAGAAAAGAGATTCCCTATAGTACTACAATAATAGGGTTATCCTGCTCTAGGCATTAAATATACTATAATAAGTAGTACGACTAAAATTCAAGATTTTTTAGTTATCCCGACTAGCCGTTCTATGAGTATAGTAAATGAAGCAAAGTATTACTTATAGTGTAGTCCTTTCGGCACACTTTCCGCTAAGATCAAATATTAGCCGAGTTTTTGTGTATCTAGAAAATCAAAGAGAAACATTAAGCAATGGCACTGGCACTGGCATGCTGAATACTAGCATCTATATTGTATATGGCTTTTAGGTTTTAAATGTACAAATATGCACATATCTCACATACCCCTCTTCCCCACCTACTCACAAATTCCCCAGAAACTTCTGGGTTCTTAACTGTTTTGGGTAGGTGCGGATATTCGCATCATTGATCTACCTCATGCAAGACTAGAGAAAATTGGAACAGGATTATTGGAACACAGAATCATGCATATACGTATTCAATGACATCAATAGTGAGTATGATAATCAAGGATGAATATTATGCATTGATACCCGATGTGTTTCCAAGTGACAGAGAATGACCATTTTCATACAGCTCATGATGTAACTGTGAATAAGTGAGACTCGCTTTCTGGACACAAATAGAGGCATCATTCCCTCATTCTCTTCGCCGGTACTTCATCTCAATTGGCTTTTCAAGAGATCTGTGAGAAGTGCATATCAAAATCCAGATATTATAATTTTCATCATTGTTGAACTTATCGAAGCAATCATCAAGATGTCTGCCGCAAACGATGCTGACGAGCTCTTCTGGCGCGCCTACTGCCATGTCATCAAGAATCAGGTTGGCGATATAGATGGTGAAAATGCCATATTCTATTCCACTAAAGCGCAGCGAGGTCCTCCAGGAGGAGGTGGCATCCATGAAGCGTACACCAACACTGGTCTCTTCGACATTGGCGACAATCTGCTCCAGGCAGATAATCTTTTCTATACCCCTTCCAACCAAAACTCATATATCAATTCGCTCTTAGCGTAAGTCCTGACAGGTCAATACTTCGTATAGCATGATGATATCTAACCTCTTCTCATTTTAGATACCTCAACTACGTTGATCTTGTAGGTAGTATACAACTCTCTGATAAAACGTTCCATGATTTCTAATGATTATTACTATTTCAGGAGGGTAATCCCGATGACGCAGATCTTCATAGGGTTAAAAACACGAGCGAAAATGAGAATGCTGCAAGAGTCAAGCTCAATGCTGAGTTCAGTCGTGCATTCAAGGATTGGGAAGAGGAACTGAAAGAGGGTAATACCGATGACAAGTTCATTCGATGGGTTGCTATGGATGCCCCTGTTTATGCAGTAGCTAGAAACGCTTACGAGAGCGCTTCAGCCCTGGCTCGACAAGCTTTAATTCAAACTTATGGGGCACAAGCTAGTCAAATCACTACGAACCAGAACAAGATAAACCAAGCCCTGAATGCTGATGGTGGGTCTAGTAGGCCTGGGTAAGCATGATCAAAATGATAATGGCGTTACAGATACTAATTTCTTCATCCACTACCTAGTCTAATTATGCCATGTACCAGTCTAAGACCTGAAAGTGTACGCGAAGTTTTGAATGCCCATAATCAGGGTAGTACTGTCAGTGCCCCCAGAGCGATATTCTACCGCCCGCTCTATCTATGCCCTGGGTATGCGAGTACAGTCAAAAGCTGGCAGGGGCGCGGTGGGTCCACAGCGCAACGCCAGGAGTTTAAACTCACGCTGGAGCAAGGCCATGATGTCACCGATGACGAATTTGGTCAAGATTCAGTCGATGGTGAAATGTCATTTGGTTTTGTCCCTTGTATCTCTTTTGGCACTGGGGGACAAGAAGGCAGCGAGGAGGATAGTCTGGATATCGACGCCGAACCTGGCAGCATTGAAGTCGTTATGTTCTATGACGATATCAAAACCGTTCCCATCCGTCCTGGACATTGGTATGTAGTATTCATCATTGCAACCTTTCAAAATGCAGACGTTGATTAACATATTAATCCTACAGGGACATTGGTAATGAAATGAACAGCTACAAGCTGAAAGCAGATGCACCAAAAGAGGTCAGAACACTCGCTCGTCCCAGTCAAGTGGTGCTCGTGAGAAACCTTGGCTACAAAGTCAAACTTGGGGGGAATTTAGCCTCTGTGTTCGATGACAAGGTTTCTGAGAGCAATGGTGATGTCAGAATTTTTGGTGTTCCGGTCAAAATTGATGGAGATAAGAGCGAGAGTACAGAGTCCAACTCTCACGTCGGTAGATGGGACAGTGCTACGGGTGAACTCACTGTTGAGCCTTGTTCTGATGCTGGATTTGCGACGGTTATTGCCATTATTGGTGAGAAGATAAGGACCACCTAGGGAAGGCGAGGATAGCGCTATATGGCGCTTCCGATAGAGGTTGATTATTTGTAGCTAGCTGTGGTCGGTTCCTGGGACTTTGTGCTGGGTTCTGAGGGCATTTTTCTTTTCATTGGCGAATTCTCGGCCTAGCATTTTGTTTCGTCACTTCGTGGCCATCGTCTTCTGGTGATTGGCCAAATAGCCATCGCTATGTCGCTTATTTAGTATAGTCTTCTGAATAGTCGGAATCGATTATTTTACAAGTGTTCTACAGTATATAAGTTAAGCATCTTAAATCACTCTTTCTTTCCGTTATGAAGAAATTTTTCGGCTAGTTGCGAGGGACACAAGTAGGTATCCATCTCCACCTCAACAAACACAAGGGAAGATGCTGCTGCTACTTCTTATCCAATTTTCTTTCCACTACTATGCCCGCCTCTTAATCTACAAGCAAGCTTGGCTCTCAATTGGATTCCAGGCAGATAAGTCTGCTGAGTCTAGCATTTGTATGAATATGCCTATTTAAATCGAAGATTTTTCTTGCGGCTCTGTCGATGGCAATCAAGATTCCTTCCGGTAGAGAGTCGAGGCTTCAAACTGATAGGGAAATTTGAAATTGATGGGTCCTATAGACTATTCTGTTGTTGTGGTTCATTCATTAATATTCGACTATTCAAAGTAGAGATATCACCTACAGTAGGCTTGAGAGTTATTGAAAATCATTCAAGTTATCGTAAATGATAATATAATAGTCGGCTCTTCATTCACGGATCGGCCGTCTGGTTCCCGGTCGATAAAAGCGATTATTCGCTACAAAGGATTACATGATGATTCTCACTGGCAAAGAATTGTCGGAGATGCCACCGAGCTGGAGCATCACCTCGAGTTCAACAAATTCGGAAAAATCGTTTGTGAAAATTGACAATGGGCTGAATCATTGTAATTCCGGGTATATCAGCGTTTTAAAAATCCCCTCGTCTCCTAAGCCCTAGGAGAAACTACTATATCCTGTAGATTTTAGATTTCTCTTTAACTTGCCTATCCTTTAAAATAATACTATTTCTTTTTCTCCTGAAGGAAGGCAATAGTAGATATCATGTGTATAATATACAAATGCTTCAAAAAATCTCTAGAACGTTAATTTTATACTAAAATATATATAGTTTTAAAATATTAAGAATAGCTTCAAATTTTAGGCTGAAATAAATTTAAATAATCAATACAAAAATCTTTTGAACCTCATGTCCCCTCCTCTCCCCTCCTCTCCTAAGCTCTAGAAGAAACTACTATATCCTCTAAGTTTTCTTATTTCTCCTAACCTACCTCTCCTTTAAGTTGAAGCACTCCTTCCTCTCCTTTAGTCGAGAAAAGGAGAGGAGGGGATTTTTAAAACGCTGGGGTATATGCAATGCCTCTACCATCGAGAGAAAAATACAAAGGGCTAGTATCCAACTCGACTTCATATTGGCTCTTTCAAAAACGTTATTGCAAGAAGTATCGCAAGGTACGAATCGTACACGGGACTTAACTGTGCGGGCAGTTGGTACGCTACCTTAAGCCATCGTTGGGGGATGGAAAATATGGTGAGGCTTACTGTCGATAATTTATTTATCAACATGGACATGGAGAATTCTGACAAAAATCCTTCCGCGGACTTTTTTAGGTGCTGTTCGAGTGGCTAGGCGCCTTGGGATTAACTATTTTTGGATTGATTTGTTTCTGCATCATTTAAAAGGGCGATGAGCTTGCGGATTGAAAATTGGAGGTCCCGATGATGCATTATAATTTATGTATATTCGAATGCATGCTTCAAAAATTCAAAATGTGTGTCTCGTGGGGGCCTGAACTACTGTAGGCGGATTATTTGCGTCAGGAGATGCATCCACGGTGGAATGTGCTTGTTTTGACTCTTGAGATACAGTCTTAGAATGGATGAATGGAAGAAGAAGTTTCTTTTTCTTTTCGGTGTCGTCTGGAGTCTGGAGACGGGGATGAGGCATGGGAGAAGCGGGTTGAGTATTCTCCCTTGGCTAACCGCGGCTGGGTATTTCAAGAGCGCTTGCTTAGTCCCAGGAACTTCTTATGCTAGGAAATTGTGCTATACGAGTGTTTTGAGAAACGCTGGAGCGCTGGAGCGCTGGAGTGAATTCATGGGACTTAATGTCGTACCCTGGACCACAGTTTGGGAGCGCGAGTTAGTTCGTCGTCGCCGATGTTATCTCATCACTCAAGAGTCAGTCAATATTAAGAGATTCCTAGCGACAGGCAGGCGGATCAGCAGCGAGGAGCTCTATTAGACCTGGTATGACTTGGTGAGGAAATACTCAGGCACGGAGCTCATCTTTGCCGAAGACAGGCTTGTAGCTGTATCAGGTATCGCTCACGCTCAGTTCATCATACTTTTCAAAGACACTTACATTATAGTTTATATCGAAAACCATATGTAATATCCCGTGGCTGGATTATGGCTCCATCGTCTATCCTATCTCTCGATATACCTTTTGGAAAACCCAGGAAAGCATGCATACGCCTAATCCAAGGTGCATGATGTGCATAACGCTTCGCCAAGGCCCATACAGTCGACGTTTTGCATTCATGGCTCTCCAACTACCAGGTTCGAATACGAGAGAACGATCTTGAAGATGAGGAGCCGGAAAACAGTTCATCTTGCTAGAGTACTCTAATATAGATCGCATGTGTTTGTCGAATAGCATAACCTATTCGCGCGCGCGCGGAGCCCGGATGGTGTTTATTTAACGAAGATATTATGATGCTCCTCCCATCGACGCTATGCATCGAAGTCATACCTTGACGCCATCTCCAAGAAGCACAAGATATCATTCTCGCATCAACATGTTCAGACCAAGCCCAGTCTTGGAGCTGCGGTAGGCAGATAGGTAGGTAGGTAGGTGGGTGGGTGGGTGTATTGAAGATTTTGCCATTGAAGATATCTTTGGGGTAGCCTTTGGGTACATAGTACGAAGAGAGTAACTCACTGCCAAAGCCAGCCATATTCTTTGACTTTGTGATTGAAGAGGTGAGGTGCGAGAGGTGATGATTGGAGAGTAAATGAAACGAGGATTTGAGATTTGGAGAAGTAAAAACATGAAGTGAAATTTGTTCCAATGATCTGCCTTTGGAAATATAGATATCACATATTGCATTCTACATTTCTCGTTTCCTGAATATCCCTTTTAGTTATTGGGGCTTACAAATTCCTGATACCAAGTTGCCACTTGATATACTAATTAACTTTTCTTCCATCATCAGATCTGTTAAATACCCTCTCTGCACTCCCCAGCATTACTGACTCAGATATACATCAAATCTACCTAGCAAACCTTACCATAACTTCCCCACAGATTTTCGCAATCGACTCTTCTGGTAAATTATCAAACTACCTGAAAGATGCAGAGATTGCAACGGTTTGCGGAATGCGACTGCGGTATTGCGGGTGGCATGATGGATATTTGATGGAGTGGGAGCTGCAAGGGTGATGTTTATAAGTATTAAGTCTTCTTGAAGGCGCAAGGGGCCTTTGCAATTTCGAGCTGATACTTGCGTTGGCATCTGTAATTCGGATGATTTCTCATGAAGCTGTTGGGTTCTTGTGGTGGTTCTTGTGGTGGTTCTTGTGGTGGTGGTGGTGGTGGTTGTTATTCTGATTGAGATTGATATATTGTAGGTGAGATGAGATGGGATGGGATGGGGTTTGTGGGATGAGGGATTGGGGTTGGTGTGGAGGGGTTTAATGTCATAGAAGAGGTTTAGCTAGTACAGTAAATATATCGACCAAGTCATGAATCGAGATTGATAGGAGTATATATTATATTAAACCCTTTTATCTCGAGGGTGATGGGTATGAGAATAAGGAAGGTGGAAATAGTACTCCCCTATACATGTATATGTATATGGTAATTAGTATTTTATTAGAATATAAATATTTATAAAATGAGATGAAATCAAACAATGAATGAGTGATGAGCAATGGGCAATGCAGCGATTTATTATGTAGGTAGGTAGCTTATGGATGATTTAGAGGAAGGAGTATGGTGGTATGGGTATGGGTATGGGTATGGGTTAGGTATAGGTATAGGTATAGGTATGAGTATGAGTAGGGTATTGATTTGAAAAATGGATGGATAGAGAGAGATGTTTGGACTTGACAATGTAAGGTTCTGTTGAGATTGCAGGTGCTGAGTTGGTGAAGGGGTTGGAGGGAATGGAATGCAAAGAGTTGAGATTATATTTTCGTTATGAAGGAAAGGAAGAGAAAACTTGTATTCTTCCTAGAGAGTTCTTTGGAAGCAAGCACAGTTAGACAAAATTACAAAAAGGTAAAAGCAAATGTGTTTTCCCCAACTTTTCTCTAACCGTCATATCCCTCACGATGCTAATACCTCCAGCTAGCAATGAAGAAACCTCTCAACGCATAAATATCATCCTGTGCTCTCTTGACTTGACTTATGATCCCAACCTACAATCTCAAAGTTGCTCAAAGTTGCAAAAAGAAGAAAGTAGCAAAAGAAAACAATAACATACAACAGTGAGGATTCGCTGGTGGTCACCCACCCAACTACTAATTCACCGATCTGAAGCTTGTGTATGGCAGAGCGGACGGGATGCCCAATTCTCTTCAGTCTATGGTCGTATGTGGGAGGGGGAGTGTTGTTGGGGGGTATATTTGATGTTTGGTGTTTGGTGTTTGATGGGGAGAGGGGAGAGGGGAATGGAGATGGAGGATAGAGGATAGAGGATGAGGGAGGAGGGGAAGGGGTGGGGAGGGTGATGGATGGGGTAAACGGTGAGGGAGGTGATGGATGTGGGGTTGAGAGTTGAGAGTTGAGACATTAACAGGTTCGGGGGAGCAGAGATTGATGTCTGGTGGTGGAGATGAGGGAGATGAGGGAGATGGGATATTGGGGTTTGTTTGCAGGGGTCTACGAGTAGAGGTCCTAGGTATATCATTTGAGAGATTGAGCTGAGGGTGTAAGGGGTTGTTGGTTGGCGTGGTTGGGGATGTGGAGATAGCTAGTACTAGGTAGATGCTTTTGATTTGGGTTGAGGAGAAGGAAATCAAGTAGCTAGGTAGAGATGGATTGGACTCACTTGGGATATACAGTAAGCTTATACTTTTGCAGATCCCGTCTGTCTCAAGGTAGTTATCGGGATGTGAGATGTTTCTGGTTTGTTTTGACAGGGAAAAGGAAGGTAAGTAGAATGAGAGAGATTTGGACTACATTATGATGTATATCGAGCTTATACTTTTACAAACTCTATTGCTATGAAGCTACTCTCGATGATATGTAACGTAGAGAAGAGAGTGAAGCAAAGTAAGAATGAAATATTTCAACATTACAGTTACACGACAGCTTCGCAGGTCCATCCAACATCGTATTAAGACCTCAACGCTAAGGATCAAGACAAGGAAAGCAGCAGCAGAGAATCGGCAACTTTGCCTACATTCATCGCTAGGTGTAACGGATTGAAGAGTAAAAATCCGTCTTACTACATTACATGGTGCTTTGATTTGATAAAGGTTCAAGGGTAGCCTGGGGTGTCCAAGGTATGTATGTATGTATGGGCTGAGCTGAGCTGATGTTATTCATGTATTGAGTGGAATTCCAAGTTTGTTTGTTTTGTTTTGTTTGTTTGTTTGTTTGTTTGTTACAAGGTGTTCTCTTCTCTTATGATTCTTTGCATTCGTATTCATCTTTGATTTGAGGCTCTTGAAATGATACTGTACCTTGATGTTGTGCATTGTTATATTAACAAGAGTCGTGAGACCGTGAGAGAAACCTTGGAAGGGCTGATAAAAGTATCCAATTTCGATCTTTTCGACCTTACTAATTGAAATTGTGAGCCTATCATATCACAAACATATATTTTCTCCTTCTTACTCTCATTCTTACTTGTAAGCATCAACTTGTAACGAAATCAAATGTTCACCGGATCCGGATGATGAAAGGTAAAAATGGGTGAAGGGGAATGTCATGCGCCATGAACAAGCAAGCCCAGAGTAATCAGCCCTAGAGGTAGATACATTGGATTGGCTTATTGTATCTGTTGTGATCAGAAGCAGAAGATGGTTTTCCTTTTTGGGTTTCGTTTGGGAACAATAACTTTTTGGGAGCGGAGGAAATGATCTTAAGTTGAAGCCTTGAACTTGAAAGCTTGAAGCCACCAAAGCAATCCCTCGGCAATCCTTAGAATATGGAATTGGAAGTTTGGAACATTGGAACATTGGAACAGGATCGAATGACTGACTGTCACTGTCATCTGATGAAGAGACCATTCCCTTGCAACAAGCAACCTCGAATACCTAGGTACTTACATCAACACTCTCTTACACAAGTATTTCCTAGGTACCTGCAGCAGTGCAGCTGGAGTACACGCGTCCAAACTTTGAAAGTCCATATAGATGGGCGGATAGTTATCGGCGGATAGTTCTCCGACGAAGGAATATTCATTAGAACTTCCAAGGTTAGAAGAGATGGAATAAATGTATGCAACCTTGGAAGTGTAAAAAAGATATACCTACCGGTACCTAGTAAGTAGGTAGTACGTAAGACTTGATATGCATGAATCTAAGAATTATTTTATTTTATTTTATTTTATTTTTATTTTATTTTACTTTTATTGTTAGTGGTAGTTTTATTGGTTTATAAAGCTTTACTTTACTTTTCTGGTACCTACCTACCTAGTAACTTAGTAAGCTCAAATGATCGCTGTAAACCTTGCCAAGTGAGTGAGTGAGTACCCGTTCACGTGCCGTATTATTTTTGAGGAAGCAATACTAGGTAGGTAGTTAGTTGAAGGCTTGAAGCAATTTACAAATAATTATATTACCCAAGTAGGAGGTAGGTAATAGTGATTGTGTTACTGTCACTGTACTTGTATCATTATTGTAACTTGTAAAATTGCCTTTTTAATAATTAGTAAATCAATCTGGGGAATCTTTTATTATTTCTTACTTTTCTTATGGACCACTCACTCACTTACTCCAGTACTCAGTTCTCAGTACTCTATTTTCACCTTTCAATACCAACCTCTAGGTAGTACTCCGTACTTCGTGTCCCATTCAACTTTCAACTTCAACTTCAACTTCAACTTCAACTTCAACTTCAACTTCAACTTCCACGCCACATAAATGCAAACCTAGTATTTCCCCTCTCAACTTTAATACTTCTTCCTTTCGTAACAATTATCACCAAATTTCGAAGCCTCCTCCAAAATTATTCCAAAGCCTGCATTGATTGTGACAAGGTGAGGTAACCGATTTCTTTCTAGGGTGGCTCGGTGGCACTGGACACACCAGACACTCTCTGCACTCTGCACTTCTTCTGTACCACTACCACCCACCAGTGCCCACCAAAGAAAGTACCAAAGCAACAAAGCACTACAGCATCACCAAAGCACCACAGCACCCACAACACCCACAACACCCACAACACCACTCCTCCACTCCTCATTCAGCTTTCCCTTCTCTCAAAATCTCGAAGAGCTATTCGTTCCGTAAAAGGCTGGCTGGCTGGGGTTACACTCATCTCCCCCCCCCACCCCCGTCGTCTTCCCCATCCTAGTCTTTCTTGTCATTCGATTCCTTCCAAAGACAATCCTTTTCCCCACACCCCAAGTTCTGGGTCGAAACATCATCAATCTTTATTCATTGTCAGCAGTCCTCTCCAAAACCATCCGATCGGATCATCTTCCCTCCATCTCCATCTCGTGCGCTACCTCTCATCTTCTCCCCTCTCATCAACATCCTCGACTCTTCAACCACGTGCTGAATTCATTGTACTTGACAAGGGAATGCTTCTCAGAGTCTGCATTTGCTTGAGATTATTCCTCGACCAATGGGCATGCCAATTCCTGCACACGAAAATCCGGTGATCATCAACGAGTCACATCAAATCCATCCTCATATACTCCAACGTTCATTGACTTACTACGCCAACCTGTCGACCACTTCTAATTCACCATGGCTATAGCCATGGCATGGCAGAAACCCGATAATGTTGCCGGTTCATCTGCGCCGGCTATAATGATAGGACTGTTCGTCGCGACGGGAGGTCTCTTATTCGGTTATGATACAGGGTGAGTACGCTTCTGGGAACAATTCACGACTCGATGAATGCTGACAAGGGATTTAGTACAATATCTGGAGTAGTGGCAATGCATGCTTTTCGCAAACAATTCTCGACTGGTTACATTGATCCGAGCGACAATGAATTGTCTATATCGCCTGGACAATCCGCCCTAATCGTTGCAATATTGAGTGCCGGAACATTCTTCGGAGCTTTGTTTGCAGCGCCACTTGGTGATAATATTGGTCGAAGAATATCTCTCATCATCGCTGTCGGTATATTTTGTATTGGGGTGGCACTGCAGACTGCTGCAATGCATATTCCGATGCTCATAGCTGGAAGGTCTGTTTCATGGTTTCGCATACATTAGAGAGAAATGACTGACAGTCATTTAGATTCTTTGCAGGCTTAGGTGTTGGAGTTATATCGGTTCTCGTCCCTTTGTATCAATCTGAAATGTCCCCGAAATGGATTCGCGGAACTTTGGTATGCGCATATCAACTCGCCATCACCTGTGGAATTCTTCTCGCAGCCGTTGTCAACATATTTACCGAAAGCATGAATAGCACAAAGGCTTTTCGAATCCCCTTCTCTTTACAATTCGTATGGGCAGGCGTACTCTTCCTTGGCCTCGCTCTCTTACCCGAAACCCCTCGATATCTCATCAAGCGCGGTCAACATCAGGCTGCTGCTTCGTCATTAAGTCGTCTTCGTCGTCTTGATATAACACATCCTGCTTTGATCGAAGAATTGGCCGAAATTGAAGCAAATCATGAATATGAGTTGAGCCTAGGTCCATCAACATATAAGGATATTTTCCTAGGCTCGCCACATCTAGGCCGTCGACTTCTAACAGGTTGTGTTTTACAAATGCTTCAACAATTGACTGGATGTGTATGTTTATTCCTCCCGATGGTGATTTCAACCTGCTAACTAATTGAATAGAATTTTATCTTCTACTAGTAAGTATTATGAATGCCTTCATTCACATTCCCTTGCATCAAATTATGCAGTTACTGACTAGCTGCATATAGTGGCACGACTTTTTTCAAAAATGTCGGAATTTCATCACCTTACGTTATTCAGCTTATTTCCAATATAGTAAATACCGTCTCAACTATTCCCGGAATGTTTCTAGTCGAATCATTAGGTCGACGTCGTCTTCTCATGGCAGGTGCAGCAGGAATGGCAGTTGCTCATTTCACAATTGCATCAGTTGGGACTGCAGCACATGAGGAGGCGAGAGCGGTGAATATAGTAATCATTGTATTCGTCTGCTTGTTCATCTCCTTTTTTGCTTCATCTTGGGGACCGGTCGCCTGGGTCGTCACATCAGAAATCTACCCATTGAAGGTTCGAGCAAAATCCATGTCAATCTCCACGGCTTCAAACTGGCTTCTCAACTTCGCCATCTCTTATAGCGTTCCATACATGACCAATACTGGTCCTGGTTATACAAATCTTCAAGCAAAGATCTTCTTTCTTTGGGGTTGTTTCTGTGTCATTGCCTTTGTGTTCGTATGGGGAATGGTCTACGAGACGAGCAAGATCAGTCTTGAGCAGATTGATGAGCTGTATGAAAGAATTGATTATGCTTGGAATAGTGCCAGATTCGAACCTAGTTGGAGTTTTCAAGATATGCGGGATGTGGGCACATCTGCAAGTGGCATTCAACTACAATTAGAACTCGCTAGTCAAGAAGAACCGAGGAGACGAACTGGTACAAGTGCGAGTGCAACGGGAAGTGAAGGCACCATATCAGAGGAGGACAAAGCGATTGCGGGATTAGGAATGGCAAATGTGGATTTCAGCTATTAATGCTTTTTCAAAGGCCATTCAAAGGCTTTGGGTATTTTAAGTATAGTGTTATATTATTTTCAAGCGTTGGAGTTTATTGTTGACAGGAGTTTTAGGGACGGATGGATGCATGGTAGGATGAATGACAGGATTGATGCGTATGGTGCAGTAGGAAATGAAATATGGGAAAGGTTGGGGTTGGGTCTGGGACGGGGAATTGTGATTATGAATCTTTCCAAGGCTATGGGTCTATAGTATCTACCACTGGCGAATTTGGGGATTGTAAGAATGGGGTTGCGGTTATACCAATGCGCATGCAGATGCAGGCATATATTGGCCAAATGCAAAAAATCAGGCGATATATATCGGATGAAGCGAGTTCAATGATTTGACTTGACTTGATCTGATCTGATATGGTGGAATGGGTGGTTCTTTCTGTGCGTAATTGAAAGTAGTAACTTGAGATACTTGTGTAGTATGAAATGAAATGAAATGATAACTTGTTATTTTTCTTCACTTGTGGGATGTGTGAGGTTGTGAATAGATGAGGATGTGAATAGATGAGGATGTGAATAGATGAGGATGTGAATAGATGAGGATGTGAACGGATGTGGATGTGAATTTGAATTTAAATAATGTTTATTGTTTTACCGTAAAGTAAGTGTTAAGGATAGGGTAAAAGCTATAATCTTACTAGGTATATATGTATGTATGTGTGTATAAAAGTTACAATGTAAACGGATCTACTTGTACAATGGTTTATGGATGGATATTGGAGTATGGGTGGAAAGGGTTGATGTATGTACAGTAAGTAGATGTTGGGAAAGATGTTGGGAAAGATGTTGGGAAAGATGTTGGGAAAGATGTTGGGAAAGATGTTGGGAAAGATGTTGGGAATTGGGAATTGGGAATTGGGAATTGGGGATTGGGAATTGGGAATTGGGGATTGGGAATTGGGAATTGGGAATATCAGGTAGGAAGAGGATTCTTCTGGGGGTAATTGAGAGGTATATTACGAAGTATGTTAACTTGTACAAAGTATCGAGAAGGAATTTCAAATTTTCAATTTATGTTGAGATCTGTGGATTATATATATATATATACGGGCGGGGTATGTATACGGGGTATGTATTGGGTACTGGATATGTAAGATCTTATGTATAGTAACTACTGTAATAGTTTTATTGATTAACTAATACTTGTATACAATACTAATATAGAATACTAATATAGAATACTAATATAGAATACTAATATAGAATACTAATATAGAATACTAATATATAATACTAATATACAATACTAATATACAATACTAATATACAATACTAATATAGAATACTAATATATAATACTAATATACAACAGGAGTCCGTCTAAGTGAAGATTAATATAAAAATTCGTATTCCGTCACTTGCACGCTGTTGTTTCTGCTTCTATTTCAAAATTCCTATTTTTCAAGTTTCCTCCAGTTCAAGTTTCCTCCAGTTCAAGTTTCCTCTACTCCTCTATTTATTTCAATCTTCCAATCCCACTCCAACAGGCAGTGTATCAAATAACAAGCGTGTATTGTTAAGCGCGGCGGATTTCGCGCTGAGGAGGGTATGGGTATGAGTATGAGTATGGCTATTATGATGGGTTTTAGAGTGTGAGTGAGAGTGAGAGTGAGAGTGTGAGTGAGAGTGAGAGTGAGAGTGAGGGGTACTGTTTTCAGAGACTTGGTTTCGTGGTGGTGGAGGAGATTTCTCGGGGGTTTCTTGGTGAGGTCGGTGGGATCTTGAGAGGTGAGGCGGGTTGATGGTGGTGGTGGTAGTTTGATTTCGATTGCGATTTCGATTGCGGATACTTTGGTGGCTTTTTCCGGAACTTGCATTTTGTTGGAATTTTTGGAATTGTTGCCTTATATCTATAGCTGTAGCTGTGTTTGTGTTTGGAGGCATGGAATGGGTTCTCGAAGGAGCACGTCGTGGTCTTGGTCTTCTGCCTAGATATCCCGCGTCTGTGGAGTTAGAGTTAGAGCTAGAGCTAGAGCTAGAGCTGCGATGACGAGCGAGGCGAGATCGTCCTCTTTTTTCTAATACACCATTAATATTACCACCATCACCATCACCATCACCAATCTCTTTATGCTCATCCTTCATTCCCCCCCTTGCACTTCCCTCGAATTCTTGAGGATTTCCCGTATGCGTCCCTCGTGCGGGCACGGATTTCGTTCTTGGAGATTGGTTTGAGGAATGAAGAGGAGATGTAGATGCTAATGCTTTCAAACAATACCTATGTCTTCGGGATCGAGCGAGATCTTGTCTTCCTCTCTCGTACATAGCTTCTATATTTACTTCATCATCCTCGTTATCGTCATTACCCCTATTTCCTCTCTTCTTCTTAGAGGACTGCGGTATCGCACCTATGCTATCGAAAATCCTCGCTAAGAATGTTTCGGGGGAGAATTCCTTGATTTGAGCATATTTATTAGCCCCTATAGCAGCACTTAAAGAACCCCATAAAGTTCTCAGGAATTGGTAAATTACATACCGGACCACCCTTCTCCCTCGACTCCCTATAAAGCCCCTCGTATTCTTTCAACAAAACCCCATCATTCAGAATATCAATATTATCCCTCCACCACGCACACGGAATGGCGGGTTTATTAATATCTACCTCACACCTCTCCCAACGGTTATCAAAGTAATCTAGACTGATACTTGCGGCGAAATGTTTACTGGGGGTTTTGGATGATGTTGGATGGAAGTGTATGGGGGGATTTGGGGTTTGAGAGGGGAGATGTGGAAAGTGGAGACATTTTCCTTGGGCGTATGATTTGTTGTTTTTGGTAATGATGCTTCCGTTTATCCAGGCGAAAAGGGAATACTTTTTAGTGGAAGAAGAAGAGGAGGAGGAAGAAGAAGAAGAAGTAGGTGAAGAAGAAGAAGAAGAAGAAGTAGGTGAAGAAGAAACAAAAAAATAGGGGTTCGGAATTATATAAAGACCTGATTTATTAGTGCCTCGACTTTTAATTCTGGATAATTCTGCGTTAGTTTCAGACCAGATCCATTGTTCTTGAGCATTGCCAGCGGCCTTGTAATTTTCCTCGACCACAATATCGATTTTGAAATCTGGATTTTGAAGATTTTCCTGTTCCCGAAGATGTGGTGGTGGGGGGTTTGAAAGAGTTGAGGTCTTGCTTTTCTGTTTATTCTTTTTCGATTTGGGGGTTTTGATATTTTGACTTTCGAGCCAGAGGAGGAAAAGTGGGGGAATGAACATCTGTTATACACATATACGTGTAAGTGAATCAAGGCAACATGCCAAAAAGCTTGAAAGCACCCAAAAGGACTGCAAAGCCAATATAACATACCTCATCAATAGGCGTCTCCAACCTCCTCACCATGTCCCCAAATTCCCCCAACAACCTCCTCATTCCCACACTTCCCCTCACCACCCCAAATTCCCTAACCTTCTTCGTAATCACTGCCTCCCCATTGTCTGAATCTGCACAGCGTATCTTAATTTCGGGCGCTCGATCTAATTCCCTATATCCAAATTGAAATGTATCCCCTCTCCTCCCATGTTCTCTCGCTCTCTTTATTTCTCGCTCGTGGAACTCAACTTCGTGCCATCGACTTTGTGATTGTAGGTATACGATCCAAATCTTGTCAATCCCGGGTTTTCCCACATCTTGATATGTATTTTTGGTGAAGTGGAGTGAGCCGGTGTAGATTTCTGAGGAAGATGGAGACATTGTGTATGGTACAAATTATGATGTGAAAACTTGGGGGATGATATTTGGAAATTGTATTGTTGGAATTGTTCGGTCACTTGTGCTTTTAAAATTGGAAAACCAACACCTCCAAGCTCTTGACGTTATTGTTGGTAAGTCTTGGTCCATTTGACTAAAGAGGTCGTATTTTGGACCACAAGCCACGCCAGCACCTTTTTCGTAATTGACAATTCCATACGAAGACCACAGATCCCACTAAGAGCATGTAGATGAAGATAGAGAGAGAATTATCACTATATACTTAGAACTGTAGTTCGGATTTGATGCGAGAGAGTCTTTTACACTTGTTGACTCTGAAGTTTAGATTATCAGGTCAAGAAAGAGTAGGTAAGTCAATATGGGTGAATATGGACCTGAGGTTCCAAACATTTGGTGACAATAAAGCTTGATTACATTGCTGCTGCTTGTCAGCTTACTTTTGATAGAGATTCTTCAGATGAGGATCATGAAGCGGTAGATATCAAATTAATGAGTGAGACTTGAGACTAAATTGATACGGCTATTTTGAGACCATGGATACCCGTGGACATCTTTGAAGCATACCGTTACATGCGCAGGTGAGTAGAGCAGATGAACCAATGGCGGTAGACGTCGAGATTGATAATATATATTGTGCATCCGGCATTGCTCAGATGAAAGATTTCAATAAATCATCAATAGGACCGTGCACTAGATTACTAACCAAGATATCAACTAGCTCCGGGTATTTAATTCTCTATCACGATTCACTAGGGTTTGTACTA
Source organism: Myriosclerotinia scirpicola (assembly GCA_002162505.1). Classification (NCBI taxonomy): domain Eukaryota; kingdom Fungi; phylum Ascomycota; class Leotiomycetes; order Helotiales; family Sclerotiniaceae; genus Myriosclerotinia; species Myriosclerotinia scirpicola. The sequence goes on along the minus strand of NGKG01000024.1, from coordinate 103,480 downwards.
GTTATAACCAATGAAATTCTCTCATTTCATAAGCTCCATATAATTCACATTTAACCATTTCCTTATTCAACCTAGTTCCTACTTTTCAACCCCCAAACAGCTTCATCCCCGCATTTTAATTGGTTCCATAAACAAAAGCTTACTCAACCTTTTCACATCAACATGCAGCTCAGCGCTTAAGATATCTCTTCTTACCACTTCTTCATTGGCAGGTTGAACTCTTCTCACCCCTCCTTCACACCTTGTACACACCCCAAGATGTGCATATCCGTTATATTAATAAATCATGGGCGGCCGGCCGTTCATAAGCTCGTCAAGGAAGATTTCTACCTTCTTGATGAGACGACGTCCTGCTTTCTGAAGTATCGAAGTGAGAATATCGACAACGAGGGGATTCAGTATTATTACATTACATGATCGCTGGCGATTGACTCATATAATTACGCAAACAATCACGAAATATATCTACTCAAACCCGTTCTCCTAATCTACGATATCATTGTGATACGATAATCTCACATCTTATCCTTCCCTCAATTCGCGACTGTTTATTTTCATCATGGCACCAGCATGGCTTTCTTCACCTATCATGAAGCGCAAATGGCGATTTCCTAAAGTCATCATCTGGCTCAATGTAATTGAGCTCGCAGGCACCGTCGCAGCACTCGTCCTCATCGGAATTGCAGACCCTGATTTGTACCGAACGAAGTTATGGCAGATCGGTTACGATAATGGATTTAATAGTAGTCCGGATGAGATCCTATACGCTTATGCGAATTATCGACCGCTGCCAAAGATTGCTTTTGTGTGGAGTCAGACGTGAGTATTATTTCTTCCTTGTATGGGGTGCGATAGGTGAGAGGAATAATTGAGAGGAAATCAAGCTGACGGATACCTTCTGGTTTATAGATTGCAAAACTTCAATGTCGGAATTTCCGTTCTTTCTATGTTCATACAACTTTGCAAAGTTGTCATGTTCATTATGCACATTTGGTATCCTCTCCTCTCAACTATTATAAATGGATGTCTCACGGTCTGTTGGATTGTCAGCATATACGGGCAAGCCGGACCGGATCATACAGATTCAAAACATCCAAGTAATGTCGCTTGGTATATTGCGAAGAGTTGTTCATATGCTGAACCGACTGGAAATGGTCATTATTGTCAGATGGCCAAGGGTACCTTTGCCGTTTCTTGTTTTATGATGTATGCACCCCTCGTCAATTCCAATTCCTGATATTCCCAAATCTAACAACAAATAGGATCATTTACCTCGCCAACACAGTCCTCGGTATTCATTCCCTCATCCCTTCACGCCTCGAACGTTCCGTCAATGCACTCGATCTTGAAGATAACATCGAATCAACCACCAAATCTGGAAAGAGAGTGAAGACAACAGATTCTCCAGATTCCGAGAGACCGTGGGAAATGCAAAATATGTCACAAAGTACAGATCCATCGAAACAACCTTTTACACCGAGAACGTTGGCGTTTAAATCTCTGGATAGACAGTTACCATTAAGAGCTACTTCAGCTCCGAGATTTGCTTGAACGTTGATGTTAATTTTGAGCAGGGAGTTGAAGATTGTAATTATTGGGTATATGGTGGCAATTCGGTTCTTTGAATGGGTATTTGTTACATCGAGGGAGACTGGCAGGCAAAACCACATTTTCGGGCTGAATTTACTATATGGAATCTGGAAGGTTAGGCACCGATTGGTTGAAGGGAAATACCGGTAGGAATTGATAGGATTCATCAATTTGGATAGCAAGGGATGGGATGGGATGGGATGGGATGTGAATTTTGTATAATGTGTTTTAATGTTCTCCACGAAGATATTGGATTCTTGGATTTGCTTCTTTGTTTATATCATTTAGGTACTAGGTACTAGTTAGTTTCCTGAAATTTGAAGAGATATTATATTATATGTAATTTGGTTCGAGGGATGGTGGTGCTTGGATGTTTTAAGAGATTCGGGTCATTATCATAACGGCGATTTTTGGTGGGGAATGGGGAGGTAGTATGGATGCATTGTTAGATGTGTGGTGTGGGATCTAATTTGGAAAAGGGGTTAGAGTTGAGGTTTGAGTGATGATGATAGGGTTATGATATTGGTAATATGGGTTTACGGTATAGTGTATAGTGTATAGTATGTGGTATGTGGTATGTGGTATGCAGTGTGCAATGTGCAGTATACAGTGTGTAATGTATTGGGATGGTATAAGGGTTATAAGGTTTGAAGGGGAAGAGGGGGGGGTAAAGGAAGAAAGGGGAGGGGAAAAGGGAATAAGAAGAGGGGAGGGAAGAAGATGGGAGAAAAAGAAAGAAATGGAAAGGGGAGAAGAAGAAGTGAAGGAAGGGGAAATAGAAGAAGAAGAAGAAAAAGAAGAAGGGAGAAAGGGATTATAATGAAGATATGTAATCTATGGGTTTGAGAGTATGAATAGTATGAGGAGTTATGGGATTATGGGATTATGAGATTATGAGGTGGTGTTTATGGTGTTTATGGTGGGTGTTTGGGAGAATATATATGGTAGTGAGATTTTATTTTGGGATATTGGGGGGTTTTATTCTTTTAAGTTCTTTGGGGGGAGGTTCTTTGGATTTTTGGTATTGGAGGGGGAAGTTGGAAAGGGGAAGTTGGAAGTTGGAAGTTGGAAGTGAGATTGGAGTTGGAGTTGGAGTTGGAGGTGGAGGTGGAAGTTGGAAGTTGGGGTTGGAGTTGGAGTAAGGGGAGAAGGATAGGGATAGGTATGGGGGGATAGTGATAAGGATAGTGATGGGCTATAAGTAGTAAGTAATTATACCCAAGAGAAAAAGGAATAGGAATAGGAAACTAAGAGGCGGAATAATAGAGCTTGAGGATAGAAAGGTTAGGAGAGGAGGTGGAGAGGAGGTGGAGAGGAGGGGGAGAGGAGGGGGAGAGGTAGAGAGATGAAGAGGAGAGGGAGAGGAGGTAGAGAAGTAGAGAGTTGAAGAGATGAAGAGATGGGGGGGAAACTCAAATTAAGAGTAAAAATAAAAATAAAACTAAAAGTTATGCAAAAACTCAAAGGTTTGAGAAGTAAAGAGGAAGAGGCGAATGAAGATTTGGTATTGATATTGATATTGATATTGATATTAATGTTTGAATTTCGAGGAGATGGTTTTGTTCATTTATCACACACATCACACACATCACATCACACCACATCACATCACACCACATCACACCACACCACACCACAAACTCAAATTCATCAATCATTTGAAAATTCTCTACTAGGTACGCATGCTCTCGACCATTATGCATGCCAAAAAAAAATTCATCCGAAAGGAGAATGTAAAAGAAACCGGATTATCCCTTCAGTCCTATGATGCAGATCTCATCTAGATCTCATCTAGATCCCAACCAGCAAAAAAGAGAATGGAATAGAATAGAGTAAAGTAAAGCAACGCCAATAACTTAATACCAGCAGTTACCCTAAACTCCATCCTATATGCTTGCTTGGTGGAAAAGATTCATCGGTCCCTCCATCCATCCATCCATCCATCCATCCATCCATCATCTCAAACTCCTAATCTAGCCAGGAACTAGCAGCTAGCAGCTAGCAACTAGCAACCAGCATCGAAAAATAGAATAGAATAGAATAGAGTAAAGTAAAGCAACGCCAATAACTTAATACCAGCGAGTAAGCTTAATTAAACTCCATCCACATGCTCCATTACCCATCTGTCCCATACAAATCCAACCATTCATTCAATTATTTCCCC
>NGKG01000024.1:82961-99720 GCA_002162505.1 Myriosclerotinia scirpicola | reverse complement strand
CCCCGCAAAAAAAGAATCCAACCAAAGAAATAAAATAAATAGGAAATCATACGTGTGAGTAAATGTAGATCAGGTCAGCCAAAGGCGCAAAGACCCAAAGACCCGAAGATATCGACGTCGTCCCTGTAAACATTTAACACTCTGTCTTGTGTATTTCGCTTCGTAAATAGTTGCCGAGAGGAGATGATGCCATTTGGGAAATTGCAACCAAAGAATTTGCTTTTGTGTGTGGTGAAATGAAGTGTTGAACGCTTCGTGATCGTGCTCGTGCTCGTGCGGATACGTACGTAGCTTCTGATTCTCGGATTCGCCCAAGGCAGCGCCCAATGAACGACGTGTTGAAGATCCCAAGTAACATCCACACCCATCAACCCGACACGAACCCATCAAAACCAACCTACAACCCCCGATAGGTAGGAAGTTGACCATGTCCATTAATGCGATCTTCACGAAACCAATCCCACTCGCGATGAATCTTCTTCCCCTCAATCCTCTTCTTAAGCTCCACCGTCGGTGCCTGAATACCATACGCGCCCCTCCTCCCAAACCGCGCATGATCGATCGGGCTCTGAAGCTCATCCGTCTCATGAAAAATGTGATGCTGCACCTCATCTATCTCGCGAATCTCATCCAACTTCCTCGCCATCATGCGGACGCGCGCCCCGCGCGGGCTGTGGTAGCGGCGGAGGAAGCGCGTCAGGTTGCCGAGGTTCCAATCGCCCATGACTTGCGGGTCGTTGTTGACGAGCGCGTAGTCCCAACACCATTGCTTGATGATGCTGCGCTTGGCCTTCTTGTAGTGGTCTTCTTCGTCGTCGAGATAGTTGAAGAGCTTGCATGACATGCATTTGGGACGGTTTTGCCGGTTCATCTTGTAGTTGCGGATCATGATGTAGGAGAAGTAAACACCGAGATGTAGCACTTCGCAAATGGAACATCGGAACCCTTCTAACATCCTACAGGAAGAAAGTGTTAGTTTGATAATACGTGGAAGGGGAATACGTAGACAGAGGAGAAGTAGTGACGTACCATTGAGAACCCTCAGGCTTATTAGGAACTTTACCAGCTTTTGATCTCTTGAACTTGTCGACTCGGCCCTCAAATTCGCCATATGCAACATGCGCAATAACTTCTTCTAAACTTGACTCTGGGTCCATGAGGACCTTCAACGTTGCCTCAACGGCCAAACAAGGAGAATTTTCCAACCATTGTCTAAACATAGTGTGCTTGGACATGAAATCAATGCCTTGGAGCTTCGCCGCCACAATAAGACTGCACGCTGCTTGCCAAATTGCAATGCGAGTATCATCAACGTACATTCCAGCATCATCCCACGAAACACCATAGGCATACTGCTCTCCCAATTTCTTCTCGCCTTTGTGCGGGCCTTGTTGGTAGGTTTCATGAGGACCAACGTGGTATGTTGGATAGAAGTCTAAAGTGACTTGGTGTTCACATCCGGGAGGACGATCGTGTGTGATGATGTCGAGTAGGTCAATGCCCTCGCCGAGATGTATCAATTGGCAATTGTAAACTCCGAGGATTCTGAGTTTTCTCATTTCAGGAACAATCAGAGCAAGGATGTGCTTGGTGAGGAAGGGTACATGGTGGAACTGAATGTTCTGTATGTAACTTCCAAAGTTGTACGTAGACAAACCTGATGAAAATTAATTTAGTGATGCTTTTGGACAGGAGGTATCAAGAAAGGAGAAAACTTACACATCTTGTTCATGTTGACGATTTGATCAATGTATTTGGTAGGCTCTCCATCCCTAGTAGGGGTGACAATAACCACTGGAGCAACACCGATCGTAAAATCGTTCTTCTCTCGTGATATCTCGCAGCCTCCATAATTGCCTCCAGTGACATCCCAGATATCCTAGGAAAGTCAGTTATGTAATAAGTCGCTGATTGATCAGAACTTACAACTACAGCCAACATTACTTCCCAAGATCTTTGACTGGTTCGAGACAACGCAGAAGCGGTGCTATGATTTTCCCAAATCATCTTGAGAAGAATGGTATCGATACCCTCTACCCGAAGTACTTTGATCAATGCACTCTGGTTCTGGTCATTTTTTGGAAGTTTGAACACGTTGGCCTTATAATTTTGAACGAATAGTCCCTAAAGTATGTAGTTAGAATAAAGTTTATCATAAGCAGTGAATATGAGATCATACCAACGTAGCCAATTTGTTGAACCTGTCTTCTTCACCTGTGAAAGGCCAATTCACCAAAGTGGGGAACTCCTCTTTTGGCTCGATGAGTACCACATCTGCCCAAGGATTTGGGGCGTTCGGATCTTCCTTAACAACTGGCTCCGGTGTACCCCAGTTTCCAAAATTTGCAACGACACCGTTATGGTTTTCCTGTTCAAAAGGCGTTGGAAATGTGTCAGTGGTTGATACTGCGCCCCACGCCAGATTACGATTGATCAATTTCAAGGGAAATTTCTTGGTACACCAATGAGCTTCAGTTGGTCGGAGTGTACTGTTATTGGCGTACGGTAACTCGGTCACCCATGAGGGGAGGGCACACCATCTTGCGTTTTCAGGTACCGTAGTCCATGATCTTTGATCAGGTTCAAGTGTATGATGTTTGACACCACCACTTCTTGAAGGAGCAGGGAGATGTTGCCAAAAAGAATTCTCATCGGCAGGTGGGGAATCATTAGTGTAATAATTCAAAGCAAAGGCCTTGGCATCCAGACCCGATAGAGATACAGTGTTCTTAGTAAGAACACTGGCAGCCTTTGCAGAGCTACCGCCAGCTTGAGACTTCTCGGGTTGCTCAGCGCTGGTGGTGACAGCAGATGGAACAGTATTTGCAGAGCTGCTGCTAGCTTGAGATTTCTGAGTATTCTGACCGCCGGTGGGGACAGTAGAAAGAGAAGGCCAGACCCATGCGTCTGTTTCATTTGGAATCGCAGGGACAAAGACTTTCTGTGGTTGCTTCCAGAGCGGTCCTTTCTTAGAGGCAGAAGCAGAAGCACCATGTTCGACCTGCGACTTTTTATCACATTTTTGACCAGAGCTGTCCTTGCCGGCCTTGGCTCTGCCTTTCTTCCAGTTCGTCATGGTGATTGAAGTTTCAAAATCTAGAGGATGTGAGAATAGAACGAACTTGACCAGGTAATAGTGGATAGATAGAAAGAAAGGAAGAGCGGGGTACAATAGATGACAAATCTTTTACAAGAAAGCCAACTTGATGGAGGGGAAGGAAGGTATATGCTTGTGGGGGCTGTAGTTGAAGAAGTGAAGTATAGTGAAACTTACAATTATTCAAAATTGCGACCTATGTGTTGCAAAGAGTCGGAAATTGACGGGTAAAAGATGCCTGGATTATCAAGCAAGAGTAATCGGACTGGTGCACTTAAATGTCAAGTGCTTTATCCGACACAGCTTGTGGATGATGTTAGCATCAAATTCGAAGGTTGGAAGAGATTAAGAAGCAGATTATCGAAGTGCGGGGTAAGAGAAATGCAAGTGATTGGGGAAGTGGTTTTGAATAGGTTCTTTCTTTATCAAGTTTCTGGAAAGAAGAGCAACTGCTTGAGGAGGAGAAGGATAGAAGGAAATTTTGAGAGGGTATATTTTGAGGAAACTTACAAATTTGGATGTATTTCGGAGAGACTTCCTTTTCAAGAAGCAAGAGTGTCTCTGTAAAAGGTCGCTGATATGGAGTAGAGCCCAGCTCTAGTCTTGAGCGAAGATGAGAGAGCTAAGAAAGCTAAGAAAGTTTAAAAAGTTTTCTCAAAGAGAAGGTGAAAGCGCGTGTTGATGGGCTCTTGGTGTTTGTATTGCCAGGAGGTATCAAAAGAGAAAGGAAGTAAAAGCAGGGAAAAGAACAAGGAATCGCTAACTTGAGTTTCCAATATCTAAAATAGAGGAAGCTGTAGAGCGCGACGAAGAGTATGGGGTATTGAGGATGGAGGGTGGAGGGTGGAGGATGGAAGATGGGTGGGGAGAGGAAGGATGGAAGAAGGTCGAAGGAGTCGGATAAGATTGAAGGGGATAAGGTTGAAAGAGTCGGATAAGGATCCCAGGCCCCAGGAGCATGAGTCGCCCAAAAAGGAAATATTCGAGCTTCGGAAGAGGGGCAGGGGCACAGTGAATGCCGACTATTTTAAAACTCTTCATGTACAGATGCTCGGGCGCATAACAAATCAACAAAGGATGATTAAGAGTAGTTCATCTCCAAAAGTGAAGCAAAATCAGACAACTGTGACAACAAGGCTGTGACAACAAGGTTACACAACCGTCATATGGTCATTCACTGACAATTTCTAACAAGAAGATGGAAAGGCCTTTGATGCCAGCCCCTCAATATCCTGATAGTAAATCCAACATCATTGAAGCCCTAGGGGGGAAATACATGAATACCAGCCTCTAAATTCAATACCACTGAAATCCCAGAAGAAATACTTGAATACAACCCTCTCCGCCAAACCTCAAGGTAGATATTCACCAATACAGATTATTTGATTTAAATTGATTACCACCCAACCAAAGTGGCTTTCAGCCTCTTTCCCCAACCATAATAACAGGAAGAGAAACTCATATCAACAGTCTTGCCCTTGAAAAGTTGAAAAGCTTCAGGAGAGAATCATTCGGAATGCTACGGAAACTAATATTCACTTCAGACTCCAATGAATGGTCTGGTTTTCAGCAGTGAATCAATCAGGAATTACTGGATCTGTAAAGCAAGTAAACTTTAAAGAGAGGGCTATGTATTAATGACAGAGAGAGCAGCAATAATGAATGTAAGTTTATAAGCTTTATTAATATCAAAGTATAAGTAAAGGATGATACTTTTAGTATCCATATGCAACAAGTATTCTAAATACAACAAAACAACAATTCACCAACACAAATCAATCTACTAGCTAAACAACCCTCAACAAATCGAATGATTTTCAGCAGTGAATCAATCAAAAATTATTGAATCTAAAAAGCAAGCAGAAAGGACAACTCCAAAGGGAGCTGAAGGGCTATGCACCAGTAGCAGAGAGAGCAGCAACAATGAATGCAATCCCATAAGCCTTAATGAGCATACAAAGCTAGGTATTCAAAAATGCAGCACAACAGCGACCTTGAATTCACCGACACAAATTAACATAAAAGTTGAGTTGGGCCAACAATAATTATATGCAAATATGTGAAGACAATTGTGACAGCAAATCCCATCCATCAACCTCCAGACTAGATTGGATGAGAGACGATACTTCGTACTCCTTACGCAGACATGCAAAAATCAAAACTTACAAGCAAACAGCGATTGCGATTCACCAACATCCAATTCACCCATGAATTGAATTGAATTGAGTTGGATTTATAATTTTCAATTGTGTGAATATGTGCCAGGGACTATGGAGACCAGTCTCATCAACATCGATTAATATTTGCCATGAAAGATAATATCTGATGCCAACCATAAAGACTAATCTCACCACTACCAAGCTGTAATTTGAGTTGATGATAATGTGTACAGACATTCAAAAGATGGTGGAAGAAATAAATCCTATCAATATGAATCAATAGTAAGAGAACAATAATAGCGACAGCGAGCAAGAAAACCAGCAATGGTGATAGAAGAAGCATTATTAACAATAAAAATATTTCTCAACAACAATTACAACACAAAAACACATACAGTAGGTATCAAAAATAAACCTCACTTCACCCAAAAATCAAAGTCGAATCCTCCAATCAAAACATCCCGTCATTAATTACCATTAAATTCCCATTTTAGCGGAAAGTAATCACATGCCACCACTTCACTGAAAGCTTCACCACTCTTCCCTCCATTCGTCGCGGATCATAAGGAGAGATGCGACTCGCGAGGTACTAGGTATGCGCCATGTGTGATATGGATGTGATGTGCGATGATGCAACAATTATACATCGTGCAGATTCTTAGCTACGGTATTGCCGTGCCCCTCCCCCTCCCATCGAAAGGAAATATATGTAGACTATTTAGCCTATCATGATATCCATGGATATCATCGCAAGCCTATCTACCTACCTACCGGTGCATATCACCCACCTACCGACCGCGCTATTAGAAGGAAAGCTCTCGGATAAATGATTGATCGTGAATCGTGATCATGAACATGATCATTCGGGGATACAAATCCCAACTTGCAGGACTAGTGTATGAAAATCAAATCGCAGGAAGGCTTGAGATGATACCGAGTCATGTCACCCCTCGGAGAAGACCTGCCTGCCTTATCGCGATTCCCTACCTACCTACCTACCTGTACGTAAGTTCCCACGCGTACTTACTTCTGGGTTCAAACTTGCATTCTCTTCCTCGGTTTGGGATACCTGGGGTTGAGATTGTTAAGGAGGTAGGTAGTGTGGTGTGGTGAGTATGTGAGGGAGGGGAGCGGGGATTGGGGATTTCGTAGGTGGGTGGAATTTGGAGGGAGAGGATATGGTGGTCTGGATGCCGAAGTAGAGTGTAGGTAGGTACTGTAGGTGGGATGGAAGATTTAGGTTGGAGGGTGAGGTTGCTGGATTTGTGAAGTAATCGGGTGATCTTGTGAGGAGGAGATGATGTATGGATAGAAGGTCTATTGTCTGCTTCAATTGTATATCGAAAGACTCAATATAGTTTTCCATTGATGCACACTGGACATACATACCTCATACATACCTCTTTACTTATGATATCCTCAAGGTTGTCATCGGACTCTGTGTAGTAATTCTCCATCTCTTCATCAAGACAAATGATGCGCAACAAAGTAGGTAGGTTGTATATAATAAAAATCAACAATCAGATTAGTACTTTTACAACTCTCAATTGAAGCAAAATCCTTTCCTTTTGATCATCAGACGACATTTTGCCAGTGTACCACGGATGCCGGTAAACAGAAAGCCCCACAGAAACTTTAAGTGATAAATTGATAATCTTGATGAAGACTAGGGACTAGGGAGTGAACTAGGTATCTAGTATCATTTACAATGAAACATTAGGTACCTATTTGGTAGGAGTCGTAGGACCAATAGTATATTTTAGTGGCAGGGAAATTGGGGCTTGAGGGCCAGGGCCAAGTCGAAGTTATTTGTTTAATGGTTTTTAGAAGATGGAAATTGGAAGGAGAGGGGAGAGGGGGTATGTTATTTGTGGGAAGAAACTTCAAGAAAGGGAAGGGAAGGATATTAGTATAGAATAGAGGATAGTATGAATAATGTCCTAGGGCAAATCTTCCATCATCTGGGTCAATAAGAATTCAATACCTAAACCACCTGGCAAACCCCAGCCAAACAACCAAGACCGTATACCTACCTACTTACCTACTCATTCTAGAGTCACTCCTATGTAAATTAAAATTGGAGTTTTGATGAGGAAAATTCAACAGAGACTACTACCGTCTTCTTTTGGCAAATTCGGTTACGCTAAGCAGGGATTATTGATTTTAGGGCCATTTAGAGTTTTATAGATTAAGGTTTCGAATAAACCTCAAAACTATTAAAATCAATATTATACGAATCCCCTTATTTTTTATTTTGTATTTATTATATCAACAAAATATTATTAAATCAACAAAACCCTTATAATAAACTTTACAATATAAATGAATATACCCCTAAAACAAATAATGATTGCAGAATTATTCATAAATTTAAATTTTAAAAAAATATTAAAATTTTATATTAATAAAGGTTTTTGATATTAATACAGATTTTATATTAGCAAATAAGGTTTTTGAAGAGTATAAGGATTATAAATTAATTATATATATTCCTTAATCATTAAGTATTGCCTTTAATATCACTATATATTTAATAGATAATTAATATTATTATAATTAAATTAAAATGACTAATATTCTATTTATTAAATATTAGTTGAATAAAAGAATTAAGATTATTATAGATATAGTTTAATACAAAGTTTCTTGAAAAAAAAAGGATTCTTTTAATACTTTTGTTATATAAATTAATGGGAGTGCTATTTGGCATATTCAAAATACCAATATTGGATTTAAAGAGTTTAAAAACCCTATTAGATATTAATTTAAGCATACTATTGAAAGATTTATTAGTTCTCCCCCTCTTTAACATTTTAGTTGTATACAAGGAGATATTGTTTATACCCCCAATATAATCGAAAAAATGATTAAGGGTAGATTAAATATAGTATAAAAGTATAGAGTTAATGATATAGGTAAAGATTAGATGTATTAAGTGTATAGCTCTGATAAGGAGAAATAATTTGAAAAGGGCCCTATAAAAAACCCTAAAAGTAAATGATTTTATGTTTTAGGTTTTACAAGGGTATTTAAACTTTTTGTTAAGTTTGAAGCTTTTTTTTTATTTTTAATTCTAATACTTTAGCTACCTCTTTTTTTAATAATAAAGTTAAAAGTTTTAACTTTCTTTTATTACTTAAACCCTTGATTCCAAATACTCCCAATAGTTCTTTTAACTTTATTATTGTATATTTAATACAATTAAAAGTATATACTATTTTATTATTGCTTTGAAAAAGTATAGTATTATTGTATAGTATTATAGTATACTAATATAAATCTATTTCTTAATTCTTTATATTTTAGTCCCCCACCTTTATTTAAAAGGTAAAGTATCCTTTAATCTTTAATAAATAATCTTTAATATTATCACATACAATATTAAGGCCTATATTTTTAAAAGACTATTTAATCATCTCGATTTTAGCTTTTTTAGTATATAAACGTTTCTAAACAGCTTATATTATTTAAGTTACTATAATTCTTTTTTTAAATATATTCCAATTAATTTTCTTATCCCACTCTTGAACTTTTTAATCTATATAATTCTTTATTGTTTTTCATAAAAATTCTTTGAAGGGTTTATTTATATATATATTAAAAAGTTAAAAGATTCTTATACACCCTAATAATATCATAGTAATACATATACTATACTCTTTTAATTTAGTTAATATTATAAGGGTTTTATAAAACACAGTATAATCTAATATTAAAAAAAGGGGGTTTTCGATATTAACCCTAATTAATAATATTAATTCTTCTTTAATAAAAGATAATAATAAACCCTTATTATTATATATTAATTTATTAAAATATATTGATACACCAAATGTATATTCACTTTTTTCAAACTTTTCAATTCTACCCCCCTTTTTTATAAGGATATTATAGAATATAAACTTGGGGGAAATCCTATTTACTTTATTAGCAAATATATATAATATTAGAATAGTTTAATATTTATTCCAACTATTTCTATCTAATTTATCTAATACTTTTTTTGCTTCTTTAGTATTATAGGTTTTACTAGTTATATATTCAAAAAGAATAGATATTTTATTGAAGTTTATTATTATACTTTTTTTAAAATAATTCTTTTAGATTTTATTTTAAATTAATTAATAAATTAAATATAGATTAATATAAGGAGATATAAAGTATTGAATATCCTCTGATTCTATATGTTTTTGTAGTTTTTGGTATGTAAATACAATATATAAAAAAAGGAAAGGAAAAAAAAAAGAATCAATATTTTAAGATTTTTTTTGAATAAAATATAGGAAATTAAAGATATATTAAATATATTCAACTAATAATTTTAAAGCCTAAATAATAAAGAATAATTAATATATAATATTAAAATATTAAGGCTTTATTTAAGGTTTTAATACCATATAAATGATATATCGAAGAAATATCTCGTTTCTTTTTAAAAAAGCTTTAAACTACTTTTTAAAAAAAGTAAAAAGTGTATTACAATTAAAATATAATTATTTAAATATAATTTTAAAGTAATATTGAAATTATGATTATTTAATAAGCTTTTCTAAAACTTTAGTTTTTAAAAACCTTTTATAAAACTCCTTTTTTAAATTAAATCATTATAAATACCAATAATGTTGCATATTTTTATTTGTATTTTTCAAATTTATTATTTTATTTTTATTTTTAATTCAATCCTTTATATTTAATTTAAATATCAAAAAATACATAAATATTTTTATATAAATAAAATAACAAAACCTAACGAATTCAAAGGTATATTCATTGTATATAAGGATTCGGTAACAATAATAAAACATAATAATCTTCTTCTTTGTTTTGTTAGTACAATAAATAATTAAGCGAATTATTTGAAGAAATAGTTACTATATATCAGCTTTTTGTTGAATAGTTTTATTATATTTACCCCTTTTTGAAGGCTTTTTCGAATTTAAAATTGATTTAATAATATTTTGATCAATTTAACCTAATATAAGCTTATTAGATAATAATGGTATATTGAATATAAGTTCACAAATCTAATTAATGATTTGTGGTTGATTTATAGTAATATAAAAAAAGTAATATAATCGAGGTGAAATGTAGTTTAATGTGGAAGTTGATATTACAGGATTTTAATAATAGTTTTGAGCTTTAAATAAATCGCGCAAAATGGGTTTAATTGGATATTAAAATAATCTTAAATTAAGCATCCCTGCTTAGCGTAACCGAATTTGCCAAAAGAAGACGGTACCTAGGTAAGGTGGTAAGGTAAGGTGCATGTCAAAGCTTTTCTTATCTGTCAATGTCATTTCAGGGATAGGATAGAATAGGACAGACAGGACAGGATGAACATTGAGGAGGGATAAACATGAATCTTTCTATAGACAGAACAACTTAAAAAGAATACTTACTAATTACTCTATTAATTTCCCCGAATCGACTGTTTCTCCTATAAACAGATGAGAATAGAACCTTAGGGTATGAAAAGAAACATTACTTAATTAGGAAAAGTTGTGTGTACATGTGTGACATGATTATGACATGACATGACTAGGTACCTATGCAGTACCATCAACCATTTTGGCAATAGGTACGAAGTAAGCACAGTCAAAAGCTTCTTTCTTGTATCTACAAAAGGAGGAGTGATAGGAGTGATAGGATAGACAGAAGTTCGTATAGAAAAAGGGGGGAGGAGAAGTGCGAAAGAAAGGGATAAGAAGGTCTTTGTGTGGTACCGTACCTTACCATACCAGACCAGGGACATTTTGGGAAATGGGAGTGGGTGAGTGGGTGAGTGGGTGCGAAAGGTGGAAAATAGGAGGGTGCAGGGTGCAGGTGAGCTTTGTTGTTTGGTGGTTTGTGTGTAGAATGTACAGTGTACTAATAAGTTAATTAGTAAGCTTGGGGCGTTTTGACCATGTGAACAAAAGTGTGAAAAATGCCCAGCAGGCAGGTGTTTATCTTTTTTTTATGCAAGATTAGCAGTTTGGGTAGAGGATCAAAACTGATTTGAAGTTATACTAGATAGTAATAAGTGAAGGTGCTAGGTAGTTACATTGTCCTATTATTGGTGTTTGATTTAGCTGTAGGGAATCTGGAAAGAACCAATTATCAAAGGGGGATATGGTGGCAGACAAGATTTTGAGCCACACCCCCCCTCGACACCCTCGAGACACCCAATACCACATCGGCATTTGAGTGAGACTAAAAACAAGATCGCCCTAAGTCATTGATCATGCGAGCATAAATAAATAGCTTGTGAGAAGATATCTCCGATACGAAGTGCGTTATTTGGGGGGGGAGGGGGGAAGGAGTTTTTTAATATTTCTGATGGAGTGATGGATGAGACAAGATGGTTGGGTTATGGCGTGTTTAGAGGTTTGTTTATGATATGGAGATGAGGTTGAGATTGAGATTGAGGTTAAGGCCGAGGATGGAATGGTATGGAGAGCGTGGTGAGGGTGAGGGTGATATATCGGAAATGGGGTTTCTGAGAGTCTGATGATTGCCCACTATTAAGCTTGCCCACCTTAGGGGCACAATACGGTTGCGTTTAACCGCAAATCAACCGTTAATTTATGGAAAATGCTTTTAACCTTCAATTTTAAGTTAAAATCTTGTATAACGGTTAATTACTAGTAAATAAAAGGTTACAGTTAGGTTTAGAATTACTACTAATGATACTTACAGTATTTTAACTATTCTAGTATAAGTATAAGTTCTAGTTGTAGACCTTCAAAAATGAGGATATATATCAAAATAATTTATCGCATATCGTACATTATAGTACGCTGTAGTTCAATGGTAACATTGTAAACTTTTAGCCAATAGAATTGATTGTAGATTTGAACGTATAGTAGAACCCGTAGATTGAAATATATATTTTGAACTCTATATAGCCACCTACATAGATAATAATAATCAATTGAATCAATTCGTAGAATGCTAAAGTGTATATAAGTGCAAGGGTGCGAGGGGGAGCTTTTTGTGGTTCTGGCATACCCTGCCTACCTTACCGTTTATTCACCCGAACTTCGATTTTACTGTTCCTCAACTACTAATTAACGGTATTTGTTACTGAAAAGATATAAATTCAGTAGAAATTGCTAACAAAAAGCATCTTCAACTTATAACTCACGGTTCGTTCACAGTTTAAAAAAGTTCCAGTTTTGGCAGGTTAGAATGTTAATTACGGTTGGCCAACCCGACCTCAACCGTCAAACGAAACCCGCACGTGCCCCTATGGCAGGTGTTGATGAAACTCATTATGCGCCGGCACAATCTATGCACTACCTAGGTAGGTAGTATACACTACACACTACTAGGTACACACTACACACTATTACAATAGCTACACACTACCTAGGTACATCACCCTTATTATTACTACCACAATGTCTAAATACCTACATGAACTTATCAATATCAATGGAGCAATGAATGAGATAGGATGATGATAGAGTGATATCAAACAAATGATGAGTGAGCGTGCCTTTAGGTTTAGGGATAATGGAACTTATGGAAGATTCATCTGATTCATCTGATTCACTTAAGATATACGAGATGAAGGAACCAACCATCCATAGAACAATTGATAGAACCTTGGAAGACATTGATGAACAGGAGAGGGGGGGATCATATATCTATGAGTGGCAATCGGGAAGTTGATTGATTGACATGAACATACTTCATACATATCCATGAAACTATACCCATGAAAATCATTGATTTCCCATCCAATTATTCATCAATTCAGAATCTCAGATGAAGGTCAGGACTCAGGTAAAAGAATGAGATCCACATTAAAAGGTTGAGACCCATTTTATATACTAGGTAGGTACTTGAGTTTAATCCAATGGGATCAAATAAGAGATGAAAGTTTTGAGGTAAAAGGGAGAGAGACTCTGAGAGAGAGAGAGAAGTTAAGAAATGATATACGTGCGTCGTGCATTGATTGACCCATGTTGTAGATTACATACACACTCTACCAATCAAATGATTCCTTTACTAATTCTTTTGAATGGATAGAATGTTTTAATGTGAACTCAATTGAATAACATCCTTTTGGTCATTGATTTTCCAAAACAATCTACTCCCGTAAAAGAAAGTGTTTTATTAAGATACTCGATCAAAAAGTCCAAACTTCACTTGACTTTCACTCGGACCACTTCAATCAAATTTTTTTTTATACGGCAGTCTATTTCCTAAAATTACCTAGTCCCTACTTAGTACATACCTAATTACTCTTTAGTGGATCCAAAATGGTCCTTGCACTCTTTTAATGGACCGGATAGACTTCTTTCACTAGCCTACAGATTATACCTAGTAGCCTTAAAGTAGTTACCGTGCCTACCTCATTTCGCTAGTCCTCTAGCTTTAACGCCCTTGCAATTTATGATATTAAAGCAAATCTGCCCATAACGAAAAGGAAAGAAAAAAGAAAAAATTCTCTTCATTTCCAGGTTCCTTCCTTCTTCTTTCCTCACAAAAATCTTGTCACTTACTTATTAGTACTTATCTTAATAATAAAACCTTCTTGCCACAACTTCTTCTATTTTCAAAGAAATCTTCTTTGTTTACCTACCTACCTACCTACCTACCTACCTACTCCTTTACTCCTTCAACTTAACTCAAAAGAAAGGAAACTCACGCCATCTACAACTTCCAAAGTTCTCCTTTTACCATCTCATTTATCATCACAAAACAAGAAGATATTTAATTCATTTGATTTCATTTGATTGTCATCTTTTCAAAATGTCTGAAGTTCAAAAACCTATCGTTGAGGAGCAGGTCGCAGCTGAAGCTCCAGCTCCAGCTCCAGTTGATACCACTACTGAAGCACCAGTTGTTGAACCTGTCGCCGAGACAAAGATCGAAGAGCCAGTTGCTGAAACTGCTGAAACTGCTGAGACTGCCGAGACTGCTGGAACTGAGCCAGTTACCGAAACACCAGCAGTTGTTGAGGAGCCAACTGTAGAGGCCACCACTGATGCCGCACCAGCCGCTAAGGAGGTTACACCTATTGAGGAGGGAGTTTTGGGTTACAAAGGTCCAGGTTTACTCAAGTAAGTTATCACTCATCAAAATATAATACCATCTTCATTTATGAATATGCGCCTTTATTTTTCGACTGTCTGTTTCAACTCTGGACAATTTCATGATCGCTAGGAATTTCAAGGACACCATTTGAGAAAATTTACTAACCTCATATCTTTATAGGAGCTTCATTTTCCAAAAGAAGCATTTCTGGTTCGGATCTGAGCCAGTTGAGCACAAGAACCTTTCCAGCTATCTCCGTGGCGAGAAGCCAGAGGTCGCCAACCACAATGCCGCTTGGTCATCCCACACTGGTCAAGGTCTCTTGTTTTTCAGCAAGAAGGCCACTGATAAGGCCAGCCCAGCTGGTATCTTGAACTTGGTAGGTTCCTCACCATAACTCCATCCTCAATGACCATCTGCTAACTTGTGCCTCACAGTCCGAAGCCTCTGATGTCTCCGAAGATGGCACCATCGACTTCTTCTTCACTCTCCACGGCCACAAGCACATCTTCCAAGCTGCCAATCTCGCCGAACGTGATAACTGGGTTGCTACCTTGAAGACCAAGATCACTGAGGCTAAGGAAATCGCCGAGTCTGTTAAGGAGAGCGAGACCTACAAGACCAGCCACGCTGCCTTGGTTAAGCCATTCTCTGGTGCTGCTACTCCAAAGAAGGAGGCAAAGGAAGAAAAGAAAGAGGAGAAGGCTGAAGCCAAGGCCGAGAAGAAGGAAGAAAAGGCCGAGGCAAAGGAAGCCAAGGAGGAGCAAAAAGAAGAGAATGCTGAAGCCAAGGCAGAAGCCAAAGAAGAGAAGAAGGAAGAGAAAGCCGAGCTCAAGGCTGAGAAGAAGGACCGCAAGAGTCGTTCTGCTTCTCGCAAGGGTGACAAGCGGGCTTCCATCTTTGGTGTTATTCCAGGTTTCGGAAAGAAGGAAGAGAAGACCGAAGCACCAAAGGATGAAGTTGTTGCTGCTCCATCCACTGAGGAACCAGTTGTCGCCACTGATGCTTCTGCTGCTCCAGTTGATGCACCAGTTGTTACTGAGACTGCTCCTGCCACCACCGAAGACGCTGCTATCGCCCCAGCCGTCGAAGACCCAGTTGCCGCCGCCGCTCCAGTTGAGAAACCAGTTCCAAGCAAGCGTAACAGCATCTTTGGTACCCTTCAATCCAGATTCTCTCACAAGAAGCCTGAGCCTGAAGCTCTAACTCCAGCTACAAAGGAAGAGGAGCCAGTTTCCGAGAACGCCCCAGTCATCCCAGCTGTTGATACCACTGAGCCATTGTCCACCAATGTTGATGCTCCTGCCCCAGTTGAGACCACCGAGGCACCAGTCACCAACGGCGAGACCCCCAAGGTTACCGAGACTCCAACTGTCAAGACTGACAAGCGCAAGAGCTCTCTCCCATGGTTGACCAAGAAGGATAAGTCTGCTACCACTAGTGATGATGAGACTGAAAAGCCAAAGTCACCTTTCGCCAAGCTCCGTGCTACTGTCAAGTCTAAGTCGTCCCCAAAGGCTGATAAGACTGCTGAGAAGCCACTCGAGCCAACTGCTGAAGCCAATGCTGAGGACAAGATTGATGAAGAGACCACCGCCACTGAGGCTACCCCAGCTGCTACCGAGCCCGTTGTTTCCGAACCAGTTACCACTGCCCCAACCAGCACCACCCCTCAAGTTTCTGCTACCGCATAAAGCAACCCACATCATTAAAGTTGCATCGCATCTTCGTAATGATTTTTTATTGTTGTCGTCGGGAAAACGGATCTCCTTGAAATACCCCCAAGATTGATTGATACCACTCTCATTTTGCAGTACTTTGTCCATCTTTCTCTTTCTTATGCGTTTGTTATGTTTTGGTCTGCCTGCGCTTGCGGTTTCTGCTGCGTATTGATACCCCTATACCCAGACTGTCTTTTCGCAATCTGCCACTAGGGCAAACCAACTCCAACCTTAATACCTAATACAAAGTTTCTTGATGTCTTATGAAAATTGATGTACCAGTGTTGACTTGAATGTGATTTGATTGTGAATGGTGATTACTTTTCTTTTCTTTTGGATAATAACTTGTAAGTCTCCTTTCTTCATGAAGATATTGATCCTTGGTAATGATGATGTTGGTATAAGGTTACAGTGTTTATTAGTGAACTCCACCATTATCTGCGGGCACTACAGGGCACTATAGTAGTTTTGGGTCCGCCTGTCGGGTAGGGAGTTAGCTCACTCGGGTCCCAATTTTTGGTAGTTTGGTGGGGTACATGATATATAAAGTGAAGAAATGTTTTATGGGGGTTGCGTTGGTTATGGGGATTGCTTGGTTATGAGGTTGTGGGGTTGGTGGTATAGGGTTGGTGGTATGGGGGAAGTTTTTTTGGGGGGGGGTAATTTGGATGGGGGTTAGGAGGGATGGAGGTTTAGGAGGGATGGATGTTTAGGAGGGATGGAGGAGGGATGGAGGAGGGATGGAGGAGGGATGG